>WNWK01000253.1:272500-310000 GCA_009830355.1 Cherax destructor | reverse complement strand
ATGGCCGCCGTCACTGAAAATTTGCTCACATTTTTAGCTCATAGAGAGGACACAAACCTTTTTTTTTTTAATACGAAGAAGCCGCTTCACGAGATACGCTTCACGATGACCCGAACTACGCAATTCAATAGGTGTACCTCGGAGGGCTGGTAGGGCACAGTGATCGCAGAACGTCCAGATTTGCTCACAACTCCCCAAACTGCCTGTGCAACTTTAAGGCATGGCTGCAACTTAGAGGACTACGTATTGATGATCTATTGACGCGAGTTGATCAGATGGGTATCGAGTGACCCTACATTAGAGTTCATTTCCCAAACTGCAAGGAACAGGAGGCAAGAACTTAGGCAAAAAGGAATGTGAACCATTTGTTAGAGGGTTAAATACTTATGCCCCTCCCAGTCTAGCCTGGAGAGTCATTAATAAAATAACTAGGAAAATGAATGGAAATGTTGCTCATCCTTTCCCCTATTGAAAAAGGGTAATGACTTCATAAACAGGTGAATAGTTCAATACACAGTCTTAATGAGTCATGTTCAGTCCACAGGCTTCTAACCTGGCATAATCTAACCTAATTTACCTAACCTAACCTGATCTAACATAATCTAACCTAACCTGACCTAACCTAACCTAACCTGACCTAACCTAACCTAACCTGACGTGACCTAACCTAATCTGGCCTGACCTAACTTAACCTGGCCTGACATAACCTAACTTTACCTAACCTAACTTAACCTAACCTAACTTAACCTAACCTAACTTGGTGAAACGCCGGGCATGTTTCCTTACACCTGCCGCCCCTATTCACCTAGCAGTAAGTAGGTACCAAGCCATTTCCAGTTCTAAAACCAATCAAAATCATCTCTAACTTAACCTAACCTAACTTAACCTAACCTAACTTAACCTAACCTAACCTGACCTAACCTAACTTAACCTGACCTGACCTGACCTAACCTAATCTGACCTAACTTAACTTTACTTAACCTGACCTAACCTAACCTAGTTTATAAGTAACACCTGTAATACCTCTCAGATAACACATGTGACATCTTACAATGCCTGTAATAACCTTGAAGTAACACCTGTAATAACGTAACAGGAACAACTAATAAATGGTTGAATTTTAAGCAGGAAATACCTGCCGGTCTGCATGTAGCAAGACTCAACAGCCTGGACGATCAGGTCGCCAACGAAGGAGGATTGGTCTGGGACCTGGCCTCGGGGAGATGATTCACGTTAATGTTTGTTTTAAAATATTTTGAAGTTAGATCAAAATTATATCTGCATAAATAATTCTTGTCCCTAAAGAGAAAAAAATCTTACGACGATCTTAAATCTTGCAGACTCGTCTCTCAAGAGTGAGGGTGTCAGTTTGCACTTTGTAAGTGGCAGTGACAGCAAGGTGGAGCAGAGGGAAAGTGGAGCAGAGGGAAGGTAGAGAAGGGAGGTGGAGCAGACGGAAAGTGGAGAAGAGGGGAGAACGAGACATGAGAAAAGGTAGGAGGAGAAGAAGAAGAGAGGTGGAGGAGAGGGAATGAGGAAAAGATAGGTGGAGGAGAGAGGAGCAAATGTGACACGTTGAGGAATGATGGAGGAGAATTATGAGGTGATGCAGGGAGGGGTGATAAAGTGAGGGGAGAGAGAGGTGACGCAGTGAGGGGTGACGGAGAGAAGGGGGAGGGTGGGGAGAGGTAGGGGAGAGAGAGGGGACGGGCAGTTGGAGAGGCACCAAGTGATCGTTTGTTTATGGCACTAATGGACAATACGATATCGCTATCCAGGGACCAGCCGGCCCATGTTTACACTAAATAGAAATTGCTTGTTGAGGGCTAGAGAGAGAGAGAGAGAGAGAGAGAGAGAGAGAGAGAGAGAGAGAGAGAGAGAGAGAGAGAGAGAGAGAGAGAGAGAGAGAAGGATCTTGTTTACAACTTTTTGAAAGGGCTTTCTGGCGGCCAATGACTGTTTATCTCCATGAAATGTTTAACTTATCTCAGATCATAATAATGACGAAATACACTTCCCCGCAAGTTTCTCCTGCACAACAGGCTTCGTCAGTCGAATACAGGTGAATATAATGCTGGAGTCAGTGGAAGTAGGTTTCAACGTGATCAGTCAGTCACCCCTGAGGGACTGACCACCTCCTACGAAAGGTGACCGACTGATCACGTCAAAAATATTTCTACTGTCTCCAGCACTGTACTCGCCTGTATTAGACACGTTTCGTCAATAAGATACCCAAGTGTTGTACATGTGTACTCTCTCTCTCTCTCTCTCTCTCTCTCTCTCTCTCTCTCTCTCTCTCTCTCTCTCTCTCTCTCTCTCTCTCTCTCTCTCTCTCTCTCTCTCTCTCTCTCTCTCGTATTTACCTCTGATGCAGGGCTCTTGGGTGAACATTGTTTGTACACGTGTAGAGTGTCAGGTGTAAACAATGCGACCTTGGTGCCCCGTCTCTCTTGGAAGGAGGAAGGAAGGGGGAGGGGAAAGGGGAGAGTGGGAGGGCGTGGAGAGTTGAAAGGAGAGGGAAGAGAGAGGGAAGGGGAGAGAGGTGAGCGGGGAGGGAGGGAGTGGGTGCTTAGTGGGAGGTGAGAGGGAGGAAAAGAGTGGGAGGGGGAGAGAGGGATGACTTTTAAATCAACATCATTAGGGAGAAGCAGCAGGAAAGTAAGGAAACTTGTCTAAATATTTTTCAGTGCCAGGGCATCGAACCCGGGACCTTGCGATCGTGAGTCGGATGCTCTCACCAACGAGCTACACAAAACCTCCCCTCCCCTACCTACCTGGGGGGAAGTCTACCAACCTCCAGGTGTGCAGACTCCCCCTGCCTCCCATCCGGAGGGTGGGAGGAGGAAGGAGGGTGAAGTGTTGTGGCCTAGAAATTAAGTCACAACAGGCCTAACAGAAACTCATTTAAGCATACATTATTTATAATTCTGTCTTCCGTATAACAGTACTTTCACCTGTTGAAAGTAAACCTGATATACTAGGTCAGAATATCTCGTATATTACTTTCATTAATAAGACTTCCTGACATATCAGGTCGTTGACCAAGCTTCCCGGTGGATCAGGGCCTGATCTACTAGGCTGTTACTGCTGGCCGCACGTAGTTCAACGTACGAACCACAGCCCGGCAGATCCGGCACTGGCTTAATATATCTGTCCAGTGTTCAAGAAAGTGACCATAAGCTTCATCGGTCCATCCCGTTACAAGCTTAGCGATCACACCATGTGATGTTTGTCGAGATCATTGTACCTGGGAATTATAATAATAATACAATACAATACAATACAATTTTATTATCATAAATTGAGGTGCCAGGAGAGCCTCTGGCATGCCTTGGCATTAGTGGCAGCTTAATCTAATGGCTTATAGACTATGAACATAATATTGGAGTAATTGAGTGAGTTTGTATTGGTAGATCGTTCAAATTATGATATGATGATAATACATTGTTCATTACAAAATGATGATAGACATTGTAACAAGTGTTTAGTAGGATGGAACATAATAGTAAAAATTAAATTATCTTAATGAAAATAATATTGAGCATTTTGAGAGTAATTTACAGTTTGAGTATTTAGTTTAGGGTGAGTAGGTGGTTTTTGAGAAGAGTCTTAAATTGATTTTCAGACAAGGTTATTTTAGCATTTCCTGGTAATGAGTTCCAGATTCTGGGGCCCTTTATGTGCATAGAATTCTTACATAGGTTGTTATGGACACGGGGTACATCAAAAAGTGATCTGTATCTTGTGTTATGGTCATGGGTCCTATTAAGGTATTAAGGTTGGTGAGGAGAATTTTGAGCGGAGGGTTTATATTAGAGTGTAGAGTTCTATGTATGTAGTAGGCACAAGAAAAAGTGTGAATGTTCTTTATGGTGAGTAGTTTTAGGCTTTTGAATATTGGTGGAGTATGCTGTCTAGAGTGGGAATTTGTTATCATTCTGACTGCAGCCTTTTGCTGGGTTATGAGTGGTCTAAGGTGATTTAATGTTGTTGATCCCCATGCACAGATTACATAAGCGAGATAAGGGTAGATGAGTGAGTGATATAGTGCAAAGAGAGCTGATTGGGGCACATAGTAACGTATCTTAGATAATATGCCTACTGTCTTTGAGATTTTCTTGGAAATTTGTTGTATATGTGTTTGGAATTTAAGGCTACTGTCAAGGTGGATTCCTAGGAATTTTCCCTCTGTGAGTCTTGTGATGGGTGAACCGTTGAGTGTTATGTTAAGTGGAACATTTGTAACTCTGTTTCCAAACTGTATAAAGTAGGTCTTGTCAGTATTTAGAGTAAGTTTATTAGTCGTCATCCATGTTGATATTTTCTGTAATTCGGCATTAACAGTGTTGGCCAGTATGACCGGATTTGGGTGAGAGAAGACATATGTTGTGTCATCTGCAAATAATATGGGTTTGAGTAGTTGTGATGCATTAGGTAGGTCATTGATGTAAATGAGGAATAAGAGTGGACCCAGCACACTTCCTTGAGGGACACCGACTGTAATTTGTTGTGTGGAAGAGTTCGCTCCATTTGTGTACACGTATTGGCTTCTGTTACTGAGGTATGACTTTATGTAGTTGAGCAAGTGCCCTCTTATACCATAGTGTGCTAGTTTTGTAAGCAGTAAATCATGATCGACTGTATCAAAAGCTTTACGTAGATCAATGAAGATTCCCAGTGGAACTTCTTTCTTCTCAAGTGCGGTGTATATTAACTCTAGCATGTGTATAATGGCATCATTTGTGCTTTTGTTGGTCCTGAATCCAAATTGACAGGGGTTGAGTACGTTGTGTGAGACGAGGTAGGAATAGATCTGTCTATGAATTAATTGTTCAAAGATTTTAGAGAGCAGTGGTAAATGTGAGAGCATTTAGTTTAATCAACACCTGAGGGTCTGCCAGACTTCAAGAAGTGCATGAAGCCTACAAGTCTGTTTACAAGTTGCTCCGTAAATATGTTTTATCTTCTTTCATTGTATCAGAGTTATAGATCTACTCAGGCTTCTATGTGCAATTTTAAGATATTGAAATTCCTTATATCCTTTCCCGCTGATTTATCTCTGTTTTTATCACGGTACCGATAAAGAGCTTCAACGGGTATCATGGCATCTCCTTATCTCCTTAATCCACTATACTCTCACGATGTGATGAACAGTAATTCCATCTCCGCTGGAAGACAATCTTTTAAGCTGCCATAGCTAGTGAACCATTTTCAAAACTACCTTTAAAAAATATCTTATCTCCCTAACACACTCCACCATCAGCTAACTATATCAAAACCACCTATTCTCTTATTCGTATAATGCACACATCCAAAACAAAATAGACTTACTCTCGATATCTGTGATTTTTCCCTAATTTACACTTACACTCACCCAAATGACTGTAAACATTAAATTCCTAATATATAGCTATTGCCTAATGTAACTTAAGTTAGCCCTAAGTTTGCCTAAGAAACTCTCCCATTATAGGAGCTTTAATAGAAACAGTGTATCATGCCATGACTTATCATTGCCATCAGTAAATTTACTAATTGTAATATTGTTATATGTTTCGTACTACCTCATTATTATAAATCTAATTAATTTCTTCAGTTACCTAGTATGCAAATAGATATATTTAAATGTACTACTCCATAACCTGTGTCAATTAAGAGTAAGAATTTGGATTAGTCTGCCCGAAATGCCTAGGCATGCTAGTGGCCTTTGCAATTAATAAACCACACATTGTAAGCTTTGCAAGGAAATAAACATTTATTATTATTATTATTATTATTATTATTATTATTATTATTATTATTATTATTATAACCCAGAGTGGAACACCCGACAATACTCTCGTCTTTCTGAGGTCTTCCTGTTCAGGCTGCCAGGATGAGGTCTCCCCGCTCAGATTGTCAAAATTCACTGTATTCCCAAGTTTATTTAGCAGTAAGAATCCTCCCTCACCACCCATACGCGGCTTATCCTCGCCAGCCTTTTTAAAACTCTCTCTCTCTCTCTCTCTCCCCCCCCCATCCCCATTTCACTATCCACAAGGCCGAGCTCTAAGCCTTTCAGGTAATGGCCCTGGACAGGTACACGGTGAAAGCTCCACTTACCG
This sequence comes from Cherax destructor, assembly GCA_009830355.1. Classification (NCBI taxonomy): domain Eukaryota; kingdom Metazoa; phylum Arthropoda; class Malacostraca; order Decapoda; family Parastacidae; genus Cherax; species Cherax destructor. Next base: position 303,899 of record WNWK01000253.1, on the reverse strand, counting down.
TAATGGCGACCAAGCTAAGCAGACTGTCTGCTACACTAATATCCCATCCCACGGGACTTACGGTGGTGAGGCATCTTAGTCGTCAGGAAACAGAATAAGTGTTTCCTGGCACTACCTTAGTCGCGTGGTGACCCACAAACTGGAGATTTCGCTCATTTGGCTAAATGCTACCCAAGGATCCGTTCTTGGTCCAATCCTTTTCACAGGTATATTTAAATGATTCCCAATTTGCAGATGGCACCAAAACTGGGAATAAGTACAGCACCCAATGAAGATCGTGTGAGTATTTAGAGCGATCTGGTCAATTGGCGCTGTGGTTTACCGGTCCTTCTCGTTACATGCTTTACCGATCACGTCATGCGATGGTTGTTGAGATCAGTCTACCTGGGACTTATGTGAGAGAATTTAGTGTTGCAGGTGACGAGAGGCAAGGGAAGAGGTGAGTGCAGGCGGTGAGGGGTGGAAGTGATGGGGAAGGGGTAAAGGGGAGGGGGGAAAAGGACGAGGGAAGTTGGTAAGGAAAGATGTTACAGGCAGGTAACGAGGGAAAGATGAGGTGAAGTGGTGAGGACAACACCAAAACTACTACTACTACTACTACTACTACTACTACTACTACTACTACTACTATTAATACTAATAATAATAATAATAATAATAATAATAAGCAATAATTATAAATAATAATTATAATAATAGTAATTAAGATTACAGCACCAACATATACTAAATAAGGTAATTCCAACTATACATAAATAATTTAGGTAGTCGGGCTGAGGCGTCACCTTGACGTCTGACCCTCTACCACGTCAACCAAAGGGAGGAGACGGAAAGGAGGAAGAGGAACAAGTTAAAAAGAGAAGGAGAGGGAAGAAGAGGAAGAGAAGAAGGAGGGGGAGGATTTTTTTCTAATACCTGGAGTCTACCTGGAGAGAATTCCAGGGGTCAACGCCCCCGCGGCCCGGTCTGTGACCAGGCCTCCTGTTGGACCAGAGCCTGATCAACCAGGCTGTTACTGCTGGCCGAACGCAGTTCAACGTACGAACCACAGCCCGGCTGATCAGGTACCGACTTGAGGTGCCTGTCCAGTGCCTGCTTGAAGACAGCCAGGGGCTTGTTGGTAATCCCCCTGATGTATGCTGGGAGGCAGTTGAACAATCTTGGGCCCCTCACACTTATTGTGTTGTCCCTCAACGTGCTAGTGGCACCCCTGCTCTTCATTGGGGGGATGTTACATCGCCTGCCGAGTCTTTTGCTTTCGTACGGAGTGATTTTTGTGTGCAAGTTTGGTACTAAGCCCTCGAGAATTTTCCATGTGTATATAATAATGTATCTCTCCCGCCTGCGTTCTAGAGAGTACAGGTTTAGGAACTTCAAGCGTTCCCAGTAGTTGAGGTGGTTTATCGCACTTATGCGTGCGGTGAAGGTTCTCTGCACATTTTCAAGGTCAGCAATTTCACCCGCCTTGAAAGGTGCAGTTAGTGTGCAGCAATATTCCAGCCTAGATAGAACAAGCGATCTGTAAAGTGTCAACATGGGCTTGGCATCCCTGGTTTTGAAGGTTCTCATTATCCATCCTGTCATTTTTCTAGCAGATGCAATTGCTATGGTGTTATAGTCCTTGAAGGTGAGATCCTCTGACATGATCACTCCCAGGTCTTTGACATTAGTTTTTCGCTCTATTGTGTGGTTGGAATTAGTTTTGTACTCCGATGAGATTTTAATTTCTTCACGTTTTCCGTATCTGAGTAATTGAAATTTCTCATCATTGAACTTCATATTGTTTTCTGCAGCCCATTTAAAGATTTGGTTTATGTCTGCTTGGAGTCTTGCAGTGTCTTCAACAGTGGACACTGTCATACAGATTCGGCTATTATTGCATTTCATGGGGAAAGTAAGTCACATCATTACTTTTTCAAGTAGGATAATACTTAAGAGTAAAGAAACGACAACACCAAACGAAGACAAAAAAGGGAAACAGGAGACAGAAAAAAAAGACAGAAATTGGCGCTTAAAGTCTAGACTTAGGAAGAATTGACAATGCCTTTTGGTAACCACCACCACCACCACCACAAAACAAAAGCAGCTACATCAACAACCACATCAACAACCACATCAACAACCACACTGACCACCACGAAGAAATCATCTCAAATCTGCATCGTCTTCAATTTCATCACCAGACAACGACAGGACTAAGCGAGAGGTTAAAACCAGGTTAAGAGCGCTTGTAAACACAGCAGATAAGGCTGGCGAGAATCGCAAATGGCTGTGTTATACACTGTAAAGGTTGATGTATGTGGCGATCTTCGTGTGTTTGGAGGCGGCGGACTTAATGGATTATGACGATGAATCATGATAAGACTTTGAGAACGGAAAAATAAGAAGTTTTCATAGGGGATAAAATCCTTGATGCAACACGAAACCTCCTGTCAATACAATGCCACAAACCGAATTTTTCTTCCTTATTCACACGCACACACATACACACACACACATACACACATACACACACACACACACACACACACACACACACATACACTTGTGGGTGCAATCTGCCACCTACCTCTCTGGGTAGAACTTAATTTAAGCAGAGCGAAACATTGTCCCTATAAAACCCTCTTCTGCACCCTGTGTTTGGAAAAACAGACACAGATGCAGCATAATGCGATCCTTTACTGACAACGTTTCGCCCATACAGTGGGCTTTATCAAGTCACAAACAGATCTGTTTATGACTTGATAAAGTCCACTGTGTGGCCGAAACAGAATTTGCGTTTTTCTCTTCCATCGCGTCGTTATTTTACGCCCACGTTATTTTATACCCACAATGTTTCTCCGGTTTTAGTAGTTTTAGTAGTTTTTAGCAGCCTCAAGTTTTAATAATTAGTATTTGCTCGCTTAGACAACTCAGGAATTAAACTATTAATTAGCCAGAGATTTAAAACCTTCGTAGACGAGAAAACATCTTGACGAAAAGCTAAATCGTTACTCTAAGATCACAACTCACTTTAAGATCACCGCTTTAGACGACAAAATAACAACACTCCGTTATCATTTCTCTTAAGATCACAGATAACATCCCACCATCGATTCTAATTTTGATCAGAGTGTTATGTCCGACCGTCATTTATTATTATTATTATTATTATTATTATTATTATTATTATTATTATTATTATTATTATTATTATTATTATTATCATCATCTGGGAGCGCTAAACCCGTAGGGATTATACAGTGGGATGGAAGGTATTCGGGCTCAATTCAGGGAACTGGAACACAGATTCAGTTCCCTAGATCAAGAGCCCCTCGTCATTTAATACTGAGATCCCAACACAATGATCCGATCGTCAGTTCTGCTAAGATCACAAGATAACTTATCTCCATCAGTACTAATTATATTCCACAATTCCGGAGGATCGCTGGAATAGACACACACACACACACACACACACAAGCGGCATGTTGAAGAGAGAGAGAAAAAAGACAGATAAGAGAGAGAGAGAGAGAGAGAGAGAGAGAGAGAGAGAGAGAGAGAGAGAGAGAGAGAGAATTGCTAATCGATACACAAATTATAATCCTACCAGGTTATTATATAATTACGTGATTAACTCTTCCACGAATCAAATAATTGCTCGATTAAATGAGCCAACCAATCAGGTAATTAGCGTTTTAGTAGTGAGTAGTTAGCGCGAGTAACGACGGTAAACACGAGGTCCATTAATTATGAATTCTATTAATTGCCTTATTCAGATTGATAATCTTATAGTGAAAAATTATTATTCGTTATTTAGTATTATTATCTGATTATCATTTATTATAAGCGGCAATCGTAAAATCCATTTGGCTGAATTCCTTAAAACTCGGCTGTCTTAAAAAAAACATAGGGATAGCCCCGAACGCATTCACGTTAGGCCTTTTAGGGCCTAGTTCCTAGGCCTTTTGTGTATCCCTATGCCTTTACTCTACCCTTATCCCTCCAGGATGGATATGAGGTGCATAATGAACCAGTCATTATCATCCACTGGTTTATTATGCACCTCATATCCATCCACAGGATGGATATGAGGTGCATAATAAACCAGTCACTACAGTCCACAGGATGGATGAGGTGCACAATATTTTGTATAACCCAACGGGTTTAGCGTTTCCTCACAAAAATATCACTACTCCTAATACTAATATTATTACTGTTACTGCTATTACTGCTACGAGTATTACTACTAATACTGTTACTACTTATACTATTACTACTATTGCAACTACTACTACTACTACTACTACTACTACTACTAATAATAATAATAATAATAATAATAATAATAATAATAATAATAATAATAATAATAATCGTAATAAAATGAATAAATAATAAGAATTTTCTTCAGTATACATTCTAAACATGGATTCAGTTTTAAAGTTATTCTATAACGCAGCTAACGACCTCATTAGGCAAAGACACTAGCGGCAACTTTCAAACATCGTGAATTGCTGGCGTAGGTTTCCTAATAATGCCTTGTTAGAGCTTTAGGCAAGCACATTCCTCGTCTGGGCTACAGCTGTATCTAGCGAGTTAGTTGCTGGCTCGTGTTGCACTTGATGCTGTCATGGTTTGTTTACCATATTCCCATGTTGGTTTACCATGGTGTTCTTGCGATATGTGCTGCTCATGTGTTCACCTGGTGTTGTCTACGTGGTGTTGCTACCATAGTGGTGCTGCCATGGTGGTGTTGCCATGGTGTCAATTCGTCACACTGGGTGTCAGGTTTTGGGGAAGATTTTCTCCGAGACGTCTGCCTGACGCGTTGTATTGTTCGATACTTTTGAACGAATAAAGATTCTAAATTTTGAAGTCCACTCCAGTGACGAGCCTTGAATATCAACCAGTCAGTGATAATGACATCTGAGGGAGTTCACTCACAGGACGAGTGAATCTGAACAATGCTGTCATTATGGTAGTATGTTCACTCACAGAACGAGTGAATCTGAACAATGCTGTCATTATGGTGGTATGTTTACTCACAGGACGAGTGAATCTGAACAATGCTGTCATTATGGTAGTATGTTACCAAGTGAATCGAACAATGCTGTCTATGGAATGTCTCATTCCGGACATGGTGCTGAACAAAAGTTGCCCTTAGCCAAAAGTACAAAAAAAATACCTAGTGCTGTGCCTTGTAAGGTCAACTGGTCATAGATTTTGAAGGTTGCGAGGACTCACTGGAATAGAGTTGAGCTTGAAGCTTTACCAGGGAATGATATCATGCACGACCTCGTCTGTCCTCCCTTTTCCTCTTTCTTCTCTTCCTTTCTCACTTGCTCTCTCTCCTCCCCCCTCATCGACTTTCTCCCTCCTCCTTCCCGTCTCTCTTTTTCTCTCCCTCCCCTCTCCCTCCCTCACACTCTTCCCCTCCCCTCCCCTCCCCTCCCCCACGCAGAAGTCTGAGCGACTCCCGACATCAGTAAACAAACCACAACTCTTCTCTGACATCATTCCCTCTAGTTTGTCTACTGGGAGGGATTGGAAGGGGAGGTGGGAAGGAGAGTTACTGGGAGTGAGGATTCATGGGAGGCAGGAACGAGGGTTCATGGGAGGCAGGAGGGAGGATTCATGGGAGGTAGGAGGAAGGGTTCATGGGAGGTGGGAGGGAGGGTTCTTGGGAGATAGAAGGGAGGGGATCATAACTCTAGAATGCCTCATCCAATCGACTTCAGATTTCAACAATTGTGTACGGTAACTAGGACCAAATTCTAGGCACAGTTGGCATATTTACGTGCTCTGTGGCCAGAGTTATTGAACACATTCTCAGCATCCAAGAATGACTCTGATAACTTCCAACATCCTTAGTGAGAGATCTACCAGCATTCACAGACTCCTGTCTTCAAGAGGGAATCCGACAGATTCTTCAAAACAGTTTCTGATCAGCCAGGTTGTGGGATCAGAAGCCGCATGACATCCTCATATTGGCACTTGTATCTCCCTAAGTCGTGCAGACACTTCTTTATAGACTTTTAAAAAAGCCAGAATCAATGTCTACCGCCCTGATGCCCAACATTAAAGCGGACACAGGTGTCAGCCAGGGAGGATAGGCTGGTACAGACTCGCACCTGTTGTCTTCCAAGGAAAGACTGTGAGCCCATCAGGGTTGGGGTTGTTAGCGGGCGCACCGAGACTACCGGGAACTAGAGCTCGGGGGTTCTCTCTCTCTTTCTCTCCTCTTCCCTTTCTCTCTCACAATCCCTCAGTCTCTTTTTGCCTATTCTCGTCTCTTAACCTTTCCCTTCCTCCTTTTGTCACCCTACATCCTCCTTCTAACCCCCTCCCTTTCTCTTTCCTCAAGCCTAATTCCCTCCTTCACTCCTCTTCTTCATCCCTCCCTCCCTTTCCTCCTCCCTCCTTCCTTCCCTCCCTCCTCCCTTCCCTCCCTCCCTTCTTTCCTTTCTCCTTCCCTCTATTCTTCCCTCCCTCCCTCCTTCCCTCCCTCCCTCCTTCCCTCCCTCCCTCCCTCCCTCCCTCCCTCCCTCCCTCCCTCAACCACCACACAACAAATTGCCCACAATCGTTTTTACCCTCAATTTCTTTAGAAAAAGTGGGAGTCAGCGGCGAATTCGTAATGAAGGCTCTGTGGGGGGTAGGGGGTGGGGGATTGTGGGAGTATGTGTGGGGGAGCGTGGTGTGTTTGGGTGTGGGGTGATTGTGTGGGTGTGTGGGGAGTGTGTTAGGGATTGTGGGAGGGGGTAGTGGGGGTGTGGAGTGTATAAAGAGTGGACGAGATAGATAAAGATAGGTAGGAAGGGTCCGGAGGGGAGAGAGAGAGAGAGAGACAGTGAATGAGGGGAGAAGAAAAAAAGGGAGAATAAGGACAAGCAGTTGAACGGACGGACAAATAGACGAACGGACAGGAGGACGAACAATCTAAGGAACGGAAGAACGGACGGTCCCTCCCTCCTACCCTCCCCCCCTCCCTCCATCCCTCCCCCCCTCCATCCTACCCTCCCCCCCTACATCCCTCCCTCCCTCCCTCCCTCCTCCTCCCTCCATCCTACCCTCCCCAACCAAAAGCCAATCATCCAATAGCAACCCCTCGTCAGTCCTCCACCATGCTTCCCATTGGCTGCCATGAGCCTCATCCACCATTCCCCGGGAACAATACCCGAGGGAATGAATTGAAATTCAGCGGGTGGCTTCCCTGATGAGGGAGCGGCGCTCCCAGAAACTTAGGGAGTCCTTGAAACCTATTCTCCGCCTCAGTTTTGGGAAAAGATTCGTAGCGAAAGAACTCTGGTCTCCCACTTGTCTGGAATGACGAGGTCAGGGGAGATAGGGTGAGGGGAGTGGAAGTAAGGGGAGATGGGGTGAGGGGAGTGGGAGTAAGGGGAGATGGGGTGAGGGGAGTGGGAGTAAGGGGAGATGGGGTGAGGGGAGAGAGAGTTAAAGGAGTAACTTATTCTCCTTTTTTAAAGCAATGCGGTTCTTTTTTTGACGTTTTGCTGAACGTTTGGTAACGTAGATGGAGGGTTGGAAAGGGAGAGGATGAAGGAAAAGGGATGGAGGGATGGAGGGAGGGAAGGATGCGTTGTAAGGGATGATGGAATGAGGAAAAGATGGACAGGAAGAATGGAAGTAGATGCAAATAAAAGAGAGAGAGAGAGACAGAGAGAGAGAGAGAGAGAGAGAGAGAGAGAGAGAGACAGAGAGAGAGACTTATGCTTCAGAGACACTTGACACAGACACTAATATACACTCAGGGTAGCATCGACACTTGACACAGAGACGTTCCGGTATACACCCAAGGCTGCACAGACATTCTGGAAAACACAGACACCTGACACAGACACCTGACACAGACACCTGACACAAACACCTGACACAGACACCTGACACAAACACCTGACACAGACACCTGACAGACACCTGACACAGACACCTGACACAAACACCTGACAGACACCTGACACAGACACCTGACACATACACCTGACACAGACACCTGACACAAACACCTGACACAGACACCTGACACAGACACCTGACACAGACACCTGACACAGCCACCTGACACAGACACCTGACACAGACACCTGACACAGACACCTGACACAGACACCTGACACAGACACGGGCTAACTCTTAAGAGTGCATCAGTCTAGAAGATGAAAGAGCAATCCATGGAGACCTAAAGCAAGTAACAACAACAACACACAGTAGAAGACTGATTACTGATGTCAGTGACGGCACAACAAGGAGCTTACTGAAATGTAGTTTATACATGTCACTGTAGTTTATACATGTCACTGTAGTTTACACATGTCACTGTAGTTTACACATGTCACTGTAGTTTACATATGTCACTGTACTTTACACATGTCACTGTACTTTACACATGTCACTGTACTTTACACATGTCACTGTAGTTTACACATGTCACTGTAGTTTACACATGTCACTGTAGTTTACACATGTCACTGTAGTTTACACATGTCACTGTAGTTTTCACCTGTCACTGTACTTTACACATGTCACTGTACTTTACACATGTCACTGTAGTTTATACATGTCACTGTATGTACTGTACAGTACGCCACTTTATAGAATCATGTCATTTGTTTGATTGAGGGAGGAAGGAGGGAAGAGGGAGCACGGGAAGGTAGGGAAATGATCATTGATGGTAATGAAGGGAGGGAGACAGAGGGAGGGAGGGAGAAGAATAATCTGTAATGTCAGTGATGAAAGCGAGTGAAGAATTATATGTTATGGAAGTGAAAATAAAAAAGAAAAAATGAAAATAGTTAAAAGAGAATATTAGAGGAAGAAAAATAGCTTGTGATGTTAGGAAAGTAAAAAGATGAACCAAAATAATTATCTGTGATGGAAGAGGGATAAGGAAGAGAAGTGAAGATGGACAGAGAGGTAGTATAGAGGTGTGCCGACTCCAAGCATTCTCGTCAGATCCTGTCTTCCTGACGGGTAATCATGCTCACCCGGGGCCAATCATGCGGTGTGAAGCAGTGTTATGGTGTAAAACACAGGCCATGTTGATGTTATTGATGAGGTAGCATACCTGTGCTGGTATCCGCGTGTGGACAAATTCCAAGCCGTCTCAGCCACGCATACCTTATTGCAATTACTACGAGGGATGGTATATTGTTGATGCCTGTTTCTACATCAACCCCTGATGAAACAGACACGTGTGCGACATTTGGGCATCTTTACTGGCGAAACGTTTCGTCTGCAAAGCAGGCTTCCTCAACAAAATGCAGATGAATATAACTGCAGGCAGTTACAGTAATAGTTTTGACGTCTATCAGTCTTACTAGGAGGTGCTCAGACCCTCAAGCCTGCTCATAATTTAATATCTCTTGCTCGAATAAATCACAATGAAATGCGTGACTGAAAATAAGAAACAGACACCACAGTGAAGAAATAGTATCACCTGAGAGCTTCAGTGTGCGTGCGCACACACACCATCAGAGCGGATTGTGCAAGCACAGGACAGTGCTCAAACAGCAAGCATTGTTTCTTTGTTTAAGGGAAAAAATGGATATGAGTGTAATAATTAGAGGGGAATGAGCCTATTGAGTACACCTGGTAAAGTGCATAGTAGAATTATTATTGAAAGAGTTGGAGGTAAGACAAAATGTAGGATTGCAGGGGAATAAAGAGGATTTAGGAAGAGTAGGTGATGTGTAGACCAAGTGTTTACATTGAAGCATGTAACTAGGCAATGAAAGATTAGATAGATTGGAGGGAAGTGAACGTATTTAGATAGAAGGGAGTAAATGCGTAAGCAGATCGGTCTACGAAAGACGAGGAGAACCACAGAACAGACAAAGGGATAAAGGTGGATAGTATGCTAAAACATCTGTAGAAAAGAAATCTTTATCTATGGAGGGAAAAAGGGGAAGTGTACCAGAGTACAGTGGTACCAACACTGTTATATAAGTAAGAGGCGTTGTTGGTTTAAACGTAGCTGCAAGGAGGAGGATGAAGCCAGTGTAAAGATGTCATGTTTCAGGGCGACGTGTGGTGTGAATATCATGCAGAGAATTCAGAGCGTAGAAATTGGGAAATGGTGTGGGGACACCAGAGGTATAATTCAAAAGACTGAGCAGTAGTTGCTTGGGTGATTTGAAGATTTAAAGAGGATGGAGCAGCACAGGATAACTGAAAGGGTGTATATATCAAGGAGGGAGGAAGAAGGGAAAGGGGACATCATAGAAAGGGACGGAGGGAGGGTGGTGAGCAGGCTTGTGTGGCCGTGTTAGATCGAGTTGAGTGGAGATAAATGTTTTTTATGGATTGAAGTGCTGTCGGAGTGTGAGCAAAGTAACATTTATGAAGGGATTCAGGGAAACCGGCTAGCCGGACTTGAGTCCTGGAGGTGGGAGGTACAGTGCCTGCACTTTAAAAAGAGGGATCAAGATACACACACAACCCGCACATATAAAAAAGAGAGGAGCTTACGACGACGTTTCGGAAGTGTGACATCTGCACACTTCTGGCAATGCAGCTATTGAGTAAAGGTGAACGTGAAGTCTCGTATGAAAACAATCCCATCTCTTGTATTAATGAGCGCCTGAAATCGGTGTTCATACCACAGACACAGTTGCTCAGAACCAGGGAAGTCTGCAGCAGGTGGGATCCCTGGTTCACACACTACTCAACACACACCACCTCACCGCTCCTCCTTACTCGCTCATTTCATTATAGTATGTGTCTATGCTTACCCCGTACTCTCTATAGATTTCATAAACAGCTTCGTCCCCAAGCAAAACGTTGCCTCAGAAAAAGGCATCCATTATCATAGTGTTTTTTATGTTGTGGTTAAATGTTAGTTATTTAAAGGCTTACGAAGCCTAACCTAACCCTACCTAGACCAACCTAGTCTAACCTGAGTCATCACGGCCTAGCTTAGGACAGGACAGGATACTCCCAGGTAAGACCCATGAGGGTGAAAGGGAGATTTGGATAGTGGAAGAGAAGTGAGGTAGAGGAATGGTTGGGAAACTGAGGGAAAGAGCCGGGGCTAGACCCACCTGCATGGCGTTGGTTGGTCAGAGAAGAAAGAAAAGCTGCTTCTTGCGCTGATTTTGAGCTTGCTACTGCAAGGCGTGATCCAGATTCAAGTGGCAAAGGACCAGCAATAGGCAGCACATGTGCGTTTCTCGAATGCTATTTGCAGATAGATGGAGAGAAATACGGAATTGATGGCTGGAAAAAAGGGCGTCTTTCAAGGTCCATCCCTGCAGAGGGCTGGGCAGAAAGATTAGTTAGAGATTAAGTGTAGAGAAGAGAAGGAACAGGGTTATAAAGAGAATGAAAAAGGTTTTGAGGGTTATGTGGCAGTCTTATGATTTCATTAAGATATGGGCAATATATCTTGATGAAGAGGGGTTGTTGAGGTGGTTTGGTCATTTAGAGAGAATGGAACAAAGTAGAATGACTTAGAGAGCGTATAAATCTGTAGGGGAAGGAAGGCGGGGTAGAGGTCGTCCTCGAAAAGGTTGGAGGGAGGGGGTAAAGGAGGTTTTGTGGACGAGGGGCTTGGACTTCCAGCAAGCGTGCGTGAGCGTGTTAGATAGGAGTGAATGGAGACGAATGGTTTTTGGGACCTGACGAGCTGTTGGAGTGTAAGCAGGGTAATATTTTGTGAAGGGATTCAAGGAAACCGGTTAGCCGGACTTGATTCCTGGAAATGGGAAGTACAATACCTGAACTTTAAAGAAGGGGTTTGGGATATTGGCAGTTTGGAGGGACGTCTAAACCGTTGTATCTGAGCGCCTCTGCAAAGACAGTGATTATGTATGAGTGAGGTGAAAGTGTTGAATGAAGAAGAAATTTTTTTTTTCTTTCTTTCTTTCTTTTTGGGTCACCCTGCCTCGGTGGGAGACGACAGACGCGTTAAAAAAAAAAGTTGCCCATGAATCTTAGTGGTTTTTGCCTAGCTTAAACTAGTAGGCTTTAAGAAATTTAAGGAAATGAGTATGAAAACTGACTTAGAAAACTAATATGGAGTTCTTAGGCAGATGACGTGCCACAACTGCTTCACATCCTAACGCATGCAAGAACGGATCCATTGTGATGCCCAAATTGTCTAAGTCGCGGACAAATCCAGGCAACAAAGGGGTTCGTGAACGACCCGACTGGAGTCACTCCAGATCCATGACGCCCCGTGATGGAAGCGACTCACTCGCATTATCGGAACTGGCATGTGATTCTTTGAGGTATACAAAGCTCTCTTGAACTCCTTACAAAGGTTTTCGAATCTATATTTTCTTATTTCAGCATCAGAGGTTGACACACACACACACACACACACTCACACATACACACACACACACACACACACACACACACACTCTAACTTAGAGTTCTAGCAACCATAACTCTGCCGGAGACTCTGAACTTACACCGTTGTACTGCATTAACCGGAGACTATATTGTCTAACTTCGTTGATAATAAGTTTGATGGACGAGCTGTTGTTAAGTGGGTATGTTAATGGTAGTGATAATATATTTATTAATGCTTATATAAATACGTCAAAAAAATTAATAATAATGATGGTGATAATAATGGTGAGGATAATAATGATGATGATGATAATAATAATAATAATAATAATAATAATAATAATAATAATAATAATAATAATAATAATAATAATAATAATAATAATAATTGCACTCATTCTTAATAAGAACGATACAGTAACAACAAATCATTAAATCTGATAATAAAAAAATAATAAAATCGATACTCCCAACTTCAAGTTCTTTTGTTTATCTCTCTTTTCTAATTTATCTTCTCTGTCTCCTCTTCCCTCTTCTTCCTCCTCTTCTCCCTCTCCTCTCCTTTACTTCTCCTTCTCCTCATTTTCTTCACTTCTCCTCCTCATTTTCTCCTCCTCCTCCTCCTCCTCCTCCTCCCTCCTCCTCCTCTCTTCCACCTCCTCTTCTCTGCCCCTCAATGGCCGCTCTACTACTAAGGTTTACTAAGTCTTCCACTTGAGAACAACTCTCCTGCCACTCAAGAAACTATTAAAATCTTGGAGTGGTTGAAGTAAACGCTCAAGTGTCAGGTTATTCTTGAGGGGGAGGGTGGAGGAAGACCACCTAGAGTGTAATGGCTCGAGGGAGACCTGCCACTTGTCCCTTACCTTACCTAACACTTGAACCTAACCTGAGAAAAACACGAGATATGGTACCTTAAGGATTGTTACGCTAAATCCGCAGGGGTTCACTCAACGCGTGGGTACTAGTCTACCTGGAGGTTGTTCCGGAGGTCAACGTTTTCCCCTTCCCCGCAGCCCGGTTCTCGATCAAGTCTCCCGGTGGATAAGGCCCTGATCAACCAGGCTGTTACTGCTGGCCGCACGCAAGCCAACGTATGAGCCACAGCCCGGCTGATCAGGAACTGACTTTAGGTATCTGTCCAGCTCCCTCTTGAAGACAGCCAGGGGTCTATTGGTAATTCACCTTATGTATGATGGAAGGCTATTGAACAGTCTTGGTTCCCGGACACTTATTGTTTTCTCTTAGTATATTCATGGCACCTCTACTTTTCGTTGGGGGAGATGAAGGTGACGGTGAACTTCAATTATTTTTTTAGATCAAGAGATTTCTTTTGCTAGAATTGAGATCTATTTCTTCAATGTGTCAATGATTTAACTATTTGTAGTTACAGGAGTAGATGTAACGATTGAACGTGAGCTGATAAATGGTAAAAGGTGGCCAGCTGGTGTCCTGGGGAATGTGTAACTGACGTGGGCGTAAGAAGGATCAAGTGTCTCGTCTCTCCTGCAAGGGGAAGACATTCCTCCCTGGCTTATTTACCTCGAGCGCCGCGTGACATTGGTTATCTCATTGTGACGTCACCGCTAGCTAGAGACCGTTGATTGGTCATCCAGGCCTTCAACTATGACGTCACTGCCGACTAGTTGTTGTGATTGGTCATGGTGACATAACTGGAGCAGGACAGCGTTATACTCGCATGTTATATTGTTTATGGTAAGTTATCAGCCCGTCTCACCACCGCCAGTGACAATTACCGTAAAAGGTGATAAATAGCACCCCGTGATAAATAACACCCCCGTGTTCTCCTTGCGGCCAATTGCGGTGATTGCCGCGGTAATCTTGCAAGACTGACCACGAGGACCACGCAATGTCTTCTGAGGAGGAGCCAACAATTATCACCTGGTGGGTGAGGTGTTGATCCTTCCTACGCCCGCACGCCCACACGCCAGGCCTCCCCGCCAACACACACACACACACACTTTCTCACGCCTACACGCCTTGACGTCCACACATTACGCTCGCACGCCCGCACACCATTACACACTCCGATGCAGTATCACGCCCTCACGTTCAGACGCTCACACGCCAACGCGCCCGCACTCCCTCACGCCCACTATACCTTCTACATCAAAGATAACAGCCTTGAGAAACACCTCTCTACGAGAACACACACACACACACACACACACACACACACACACACACACACACACACACACACACACACACACACACACACACACACACACACGCACACTCACATACACACACACACACACACACACACACATACACACACACACACACACACACACACACACACACACACACACTGTCATTCAAACTTACCTCCGCTCCCTCCTGCCCCAAACCAGTGCCCAAATTGCCCACCAATTTTCATCCTTCATGCCCATTCAATTTTATATTGTCGCGAAAATTGTTCCAATTTGCCCCCCGAAAAAATACATAATGCATGAAGGCGGTGACTCTCCTCGCTCGCGGTGTATCATAAACTAAATTAACCTGATAACTCGCGCCCGCGAAGCACTGAGCTTAACCCTCGCGCTGGCTGCCGGAGGGATGCTGAGCCTTGTGGCACCCTAGCATAAGGCTCATTCTCGTGCCTGGCCAGGGTTGTCCACGCGTCACAAGGCCAGGCCCACGGCAAGATAAATTGCGTGCAACGATTTGTGTGGACAGCGGCGGCGGCGGCGACGTGCCATCAGCCGCTGCTGCCGCTGTCGTCGCCACCGCCGCCGCCGCGGGCAATCTGCTAGATTACAGCGGCGCTCGGCGTGATGAGTGTCGTTAGTTGTGGGTGGTGTTGAGCGTCGGTGACGTTGTCGTCTTCTGGTTCCGCTGGTGACGGAGGCGCCGTTGGAAGCACAGGTGTCGGGAGGGGGGCAGGTTCTTGTCTGCCTTCCTCCGAGTCACAGAGGAAACGTTCAGTTCTGCACGACCACGAACGTTTCGCTCTAACCACGTGATAAATAGGTCGTGGTTGATCTCTCTCTCTCTCTCTCTCTCTCTCTCTCTCTCTCTCTCTCTCTCTCTCTCTCTCTCTCTCTCTCTCTCTCCTCTCTCTCTCTCTCTCTCTCTCTATCTATCTATCTATCTATCTATCTCTCACTTTCTCTTTAGGCCCCTCACCCTACAATCACTACCACCATCACCCCACTATCACCCTACCATCATCCCACCATCCCCCATCATCACCTCACCATCACCTACCATCACCCCACCATCACCCTACCATCGTCCCACCATCACCCTACCATCACCCCACCATCACCCTACCGTTACCCAACCATCACCCTTCCATCATCCCCCATAATCACCCCACCATCACCCCACTATCACTCTACTATCACCCCACCATCATCCTCTTCCCAACCCTTTACTTCCTCTCCCCACCCCTTTACTTCCTCTCCCCACCATCACTCGTCACTCCCACAATCACCCAATCCTCCCCCTCGCTCCTTCATTCCCTCCCTTCCTCCTTCCCTCTCCCCTTCTATAAGAACCTCTCAATACCTTCCCCTTTCTCTCTCTCACTGCCCCCACTCCCACATCTGCTAGTAATCATGACCACACCTAGTAGGGCCACTAGAACTATCCTAACTGGGCAACTAGAGCAGTCATGGCCTGTTCTATCCTAACTGGGACCACTAGAACAGTCCTGGCCTCTCTTATCCTAATTGGACCACAAGAACAGTCTTGGCCTCTCTTAATTATTTTAACTGGGCCACTGGAATAGTCATGGTCTCTCCTAATTTGGCCACGAGTACAGCCAGATCTTATTCCAATGGGGCCACCAGGAAAGTCGTGGTCTCTTATAACTTGGCCACCAGCGCAGTTATAATATATATCTGTTCACTATTCATTATTTATTTTTCTATAGTCAATTCCTCGCAGAATTTTATATGTCGTTATCATGTCTTCCCTAACCCTCCTGTCCTCCAGTGTAGCCAGGCCGATTTCCCTTAGCCTTTCTCCGTAGGATAATCCCCTTAGCTCTGGGACTAGTCTTGTTGCAAATCTTTGCACTTTCTCTAATTTCTTGACGTGCTTGATCATTTGTGAATTCCAAACTGGTGCTGCATACTTCAGTATGAGCCTGACGTATATGGTGTACAGAGTCTTGAACGAGTCCTTACTAAGGTATCGGAACGCTATTCTTAGGTTTGCCAGCCGCCCGTATGCTGCAACAGTTATCTGATTGATGTGTGCCTCAGGAGATGTGCTCGGTATTATACTCACCCCAAGATCTTTTTCCTTGAGTGAGGTTTGCAGTCTTTGGTCACCTAGACTATACTCTGTCTGCGGTCTTCTTTGCCTTTCCCCGATCTTCATGACTTTGCACTTGGCAGGGTTAAATTCAAGGAGCCAGTTACTGGACCAGGCTTATAGCCTGTCCAGGTCTCTTTTGTAGTCCTGCCTGATTCTCATCCGATTTAATTCTCCTCATTAACTTCACATCATCTGCAAACAGGGACACTTCTGAGTTTGTCCCTTCCGTCATGTCATTCACATAATTCAAAAACAAAAACAGCACAGGTCCTAGAACTGACCCATGTGGAACCCCACTCGTCAAAGGCATCCACTCTGACACCTCGTCACGTAGCATGAATCGTTGTTGCCTTCCTGTCAGATATTTTCTGATACATTGCAGTGTCTTTCCTGTTAAGGGTGCCTGATCCTCTAGCTTTTGCATTAACCTATTGTGAGGAACTGTGTCGAAGACCTTGCAGTCCAAGAAAATGCAATCTATCCACCATTCTCTCTCGTGTCTTACTTCCATTACCTTGTCATAAAACTCCAGTAGGGTTGTGACACAGAATTTCCCTTCCCTAAAACCGTGCTGGTTGTCGTTTATAAGCTTGTTTCTTTCTAGGTGCTCCACCACTCTCTGCCTGATAATCTTCTCCATGACTTTGCTTACTATACACGTCAGTGACACAGGTCTGTAGTTTAATGCCTCGTTTCTGTCTCCTTTCTTAAACATTGGGACTACATTTGCCTCTTCCATACCTCAGTTAGTTGCCCAGTTTCAATGGATGTGTTGAAGATTGTTGTTAGTGGCACACACAGCGTCTCTGCTCCCTCTCTAAGGACCCACGGAGAGATGTCTGGTCCCACCGCTTTTGAGGTATCAACTTCACATAGCAGCTTCTTCACCTCCTCCTCGGTTGTGTGTATTTCATCCAGCACTTGTTGGTATACCTCCCTATGCTGACTTCCTTGAGTCCTTCCTGTCTCCACTGTAAATACTTCTTTAAATCTCATGTTGAGCTCATCAAATACTTCTTGGTCGTTTCTTGTGAACTCCCCACCTTCCTTCCTCAGCCTGATTACCTGGTCCTTGACTGTTGTTTTCCTCCTGATGTGGCTGTACAACAGCTTCGGGTCAGACTTGACTTTCGATGCTATGTCATTTTCATATTGTCGCTGAGCCTCCCTTCTTACCTGTACATATTCGTTTCTGGCTAATAGGCTAATCCCTTAATTTTCCTGGGACCTTTTGTCTTATGTATTTTTTCCATTCTCTAGTGCACTTAGTGTGTGTGTACTCAACTAGTTGTGGTTGCAGGGGTCGAGTCATAGGTCCTGTGTATGTGTGTGTGTGTACTCACTTAGTTGTGGTTGCAGGGGTCGAGTCATAGGTCCTGTGTATGTGTGTGTTTGTGTAATCACCTAGTTGTGGTTGCAGGGGTCGAGTCATAGGTCCTGTGTATGTGTGTACTCACCTAGTTGTGGTTGCATGGGTCGAGTCATAGGTCCTGTGTATGTGTGTGTGTACTCACCTAGTTGTGGTTGCAGGGGTCGAGTCATAGCTCTAGTGTGTACTCACCTATTTGTAGTTGCAGGGGTCGATTCATAGCTCCTGGCCCCGCCTCTTCACTGATTGCTACTAGGTCCTCTCTCTCCCTGCTCCATGAGCTTTATCAAACCTCGTCTTAAAATTATGTATGGTTGTGTGTACTCACCTAGTTGTGGTTGCAGGGGTCGATTCATAGCTTTTGTATGTGTGCGTGTGTGTGTGTGTGTGTTTGTGTGTGTGTGCACGCGCGCGGGTGCACGCGCGTGAGCGTGTTCCACGCTACATAACGCAGCTAAAAAGCATTGGTGGATTTCGCTTTACCAAATTAAATTTTTAACTGAATGTCGTGTTAGAGGAGGAGTGAGTGAGGAGTAATTGTTGGGGGTGGGGGAGGGGACGGCGGCTTGCTGGGGTTGGTGGGAGCGTTTGGGGGTGGGATTGGTTAAGGAAGGGGGAGAGAGGGAGGGAGGGAGGGAGGGAGGGGGAGGAACGTATGAAGTTAAAACAAAAAAAATGGACGTGGAAGCAATACCACGAAGGTAAGACATTCACATTAAAGTATACACAAACTAATATTCGAAGCTGTTAGCTAATTTACAAAGTTTGATTCTAAAATAAAGAGTTAGATTCTATTATGTAAGGTTAAATTCTAATGTGTGGAGTTTGATTCCAATGGATGGGTTTCTAACTCGTTTCACTCTTCATGTAAGATATAAAGGCAATTCTGGTTCCTTTAATATTCACGTCTAGCTTACATGTAAAAGGCTGACGTTCAATGACTTGCATGAAAAAAGGTAATATTTTTTATTTACTCTGTGAATGGTTGAATCACTGAGTGAATGGCTGGTCCACTGAGTGAATGGCTGGGCCACTGAGTGAATGGCTGGTCCACTGAGTGAATGGCTGGACCACTGAGTGAATGGGTGGACCACTGAGTGAATGGCTAGGCCACTGAGTGAATAGCTGGTCCACTGAGTGAATGGGTGGACCACTGAGGGAATGACTGAACCACTGAGTGAATGACTGGACCACTGAGTGAATGGCTAGGTCACTCAAGAAATACCCTAGTGCCCCAGATACTTGAAGGAGGGGCTGACGCAGGGGCCAAGTGCCGCGTGCTTGCTGCCACTCGTCAGTATCTTGCTGGGAGAGTGCCACAGTCGGTATGTACACAGGCACTCAGACAACTCTCATGGGAGCACTCACAGGCACTCATGCACTCACACAAACACGCACAAGCACTCACACCAACACACACAAGCACTCACGCTAACTCACAAGCACTAACACTCATATGAACACGTATGGACTTACGCACCTTCACATACTTATACGCATTTATGGGCATTACTGAGCACTGATGAGCATTAATGAGCATTTTTAAAATACAGAACTTCGAAATATACACCCAAAAACATTTAGAAACTTTACTTTTCATAAATTTTTCATAATTTTATGATTATTTAGCAAAGTTTGATGGAACACTTTGTCAGGCAACTCAAATCTATGTGACATTGTACAAGAACAGAGTAACTGATTGCTGGACAGAAACGTCGGTATAAGTTTCTGTCTTCAATGTGCGGGTTATTTGTGTAATATTATAGAGTAATATACACACAAGATTATTGTCCGATCGAACTACAACATACAGGATGGTTCCCCTGTCATAATCCATCAACAGGATGGTTCCCCTGTCATAATCCATCACATAGGATGGTTCCCCTGTCATAATCCATCAACAGGATGGTTCCCCTGTCATAATCCATCAACAGGATGGTTCCCCTGTCACATTCCATTACAAAAAATGGCTTCCCTGTCATTCTCCATCACACAGGATGGTTGCCCTGTCATACTCCATCATACAGGATGATTTCCCTGTCATACTCCATCACACAGGATGGTTGCCCTGTCATACTCCATCACACAGGATGATAAACTATCTCTTAGACTGCAGCATATTACTAGAGCATGTAATTTAAACTACAGAGATACGAAGAGTGTAAGCACGTAGTACTTAGGGCTGGTAACATTATTACAAAAACATGAAGGATCTACTGTAACCGGAAAAAGGTCATTTGTAAAGGCAGGGATACCTGTGGATATGTACACTCCTAACTGAACATTATACCAGCCGAAGATGATATCCTCAAAGATGTGTCACCTCTTTATGTTGTATGTTCTGTTTGCAAAATTGTATGTTCACTCACAGGACGGGCGTCGCTGCACAATGCACTCTCTAGAAAGGCGTAGAATGAGGGGGGATATGATTGAGGTGTATAAATGGAAAACAGGAATAAATAAAGGGGATGTAAATAGCGTGCTGAAAATATCCAGCCAAGACAGGACTCGCAGCAATGGTTTCAAGTTGGAAAAGTTCAGATTCAGGAAGGATATAGGAAAGCACTGGTTTGGTAATAGAGTTGTGGATGAGTGGAACAAACTCCCGAGTACCGTCATAGATGCTAAGACGTTGTGTAGTTTTAAAAATAGGTTAGATAAATACATGAGTGGGTGTGGGTGGGTGTGAGTTAGACCTGACTAGCTTGTGCTACTAGGTCTTATGCCGTGCTCCTTCCTTAAGTGGAAGTGACCTGACTACCTGGAGTTTACCTGGAGACGGTTAACTCCAGGTAGCCAGGTCTAAGCCGTGGAGTGACACGGACCTGCCTCGCATGGGTCAGTAGGCCTGCTGCTGTGTTCCTTCTTTCTTATGTTAATATTTTGCCCAGCGAGGCAAAATACTAAAAATCTTAACCCAGTGAATTAAAAAAAATAAGATTTAATTGTAATGATCAGACCAAATTCATTTTCTTCGGAAATCTTCAACCAAATTCCTCCACTTAATCCGCATCCACATTCACTCGGTGAATGTTTCCCTCAACATTCAGCTCGTAGCACACAGTGAGATCAGTGAATGTTGTCAACATTCCCTCACACAGTGACTGAAGCTCCTACTGAACCCTTGGTGGAATACTGGACGATATTTTCACTGCCCTACTGAAGTCTCCCAGCTCAAACTGACACATCATTTCAACACCATGTGACAATCTGTGTGATGGAATACCACAGGGGGAAACTTAACTAGATTTTCTTCCCACTTTATGACTATCATATAAAAATGGAGTAGCAGCACGCTACTGATGTATGCATTCCTGCTAAATTAGAAAAAAAAAAATCAGGTAAGCAGGAGGTGGCCTCGCTGCACTAAGAAGCCAGCGAAGGAGGATGCCATAACGGCTCTCACCCTGGCACAGCGGCCCTGATGATAACAGCCTCTTGAAGATAGACTTATCTTGTCGTGGAAAACGTAGTGCCACTTCTAACTAATAGTTTACAAGTAGAGAGAGGACGACGAGTCGAGTGTTCTATCAGGGCTTAGCTCTAGTGCTCTCTCTTTCTCTCTCTGTCTCTCTCTCTCTCTCTCAGCATTGTTTCCATATTCCATCATACATAATAAGATATCTGCACACTGCAGGTGTTTCTCAATGCATCTATCTTATTGAATAAGGCAGCAGCATTCTGCAGAAGTCCAGTTTTGTTAAAAAAAAAAAACATATTTCTGAGTTCCCAGTGTACACCCCAGGGCACAGACTCCTCTTATTCTGGGCACGATAGTAGTGAACTAATCTTTACCTGCCCCCATTTGTCCCCTAGGTAAGGGGGATCTGCAATCATTACCGCAAAAAAGAGGTGTATTTATGAGCCACCATTTAAACACCTTGGGGCTTTTAATCACCTCGTTTGGCGTCCATATTGCTAACGGAGTTGACCGTAAATGGCACGTCGTTTTTCTTTTTTTGGGGGGGTGGTGGGGAAGGGGGTGCTGGTTGAGATAATGGAGTGATCGTGTAATTAGCAGGGAACCGGAGAGCAGGTAATTGGGACCCCCCAAAAGGGGGAAGAGAAAGAGAAAGAGAAGGAGGAGGAGGAATAAGAGGAGGCATAGGAGGAATAATAGGGGGAAGAGGAGAAAGAAGAGGAAGGGATGCTTTGGTTCTGGGGAATGGGAAGTACAGTGCCTGCACTCTGAAGGATGGGTAAAGATGTGGTTCTGGAGGTGGGAAGTACAGTGCCTGCACTCTGAAGGATGGGTAAAGATGTGGTTCTGGAGGTGGGAAGTAGAGTGCCTGCACTCTGAAGGATGGGTAAAGATGTGGTTCTGGAGGTGGGAAGTACAGTGCCTGCACTCTGAAGGATGGGTAAAGATGTGGTTCTGGAGGTGGGAAGTAGAGTGCCTGCACTCTGAAGGATGGATGAGGATGTGGTTCTGGAGGATAGTAGTAAATCATGATGTCTGGAAAGTGAGACGTGGATAGAGCCATGTCTCTCTCTCTCTCTCTCTACTTCCTGCTGAACCCCTCATCATGCTCCTCGTGTTTCCTCTTTCTGCTTCTCCTCTCCGTTTCATCCTTCACCGTCTGCCTCCTTTCCCCCCACCCCTCTTCCTTCCCTCTGTTTATTGTTTTTATTGAACCTATTTCCCCTCACTCTCTGTCATCACCACACCATGTTCTTTTCTTGGCTTCCATAGTACTTTTACCTTTTATTTTATCAAATATCAACATTTTCGGTTCTCTCTTTCTCGTTCCCTTTCATCATTTATTTTGTCTACCAGAAAAGGTGCAGAAGAGATAGCACTACTATCAGCACTAACACTAGCAGTACTCAGCAACACTACTACTATCAGCACTAACACTAGCAGTAGTAGTGGTAGTGGCAGTAGATTTCCAGCAGCACCACTACCACCAATATCACCAGCACTACCACCAACAGCACTAGTAACATTACCACAGCACTATCACTAGTAGTAACAGAAGCGCCCCGTCACCATTACCACCTCCGTCACCACCACCATCAGCTACTACCAGCACCCTAATCACCTCCTCTTCCTATACTCAAGGAAAATTTCAAACGACTAAGAAACTCCCTCGTGAGGTCTGTGTATTGACCTCCGCGACCTCTAATCCCTTCTCAATGGTGCGTCTCCCTTGACCCGGAAGATGCCTCTGAAGAAACCTTCCGGCTGGTCGAGACGACCTGACCACAGCGTGATGACAAGTGCAGCGAAGAGGTCAGCCTCAGGTCACACACAATGTCGATAGTGCCACTGACCCTGTTTGTAGAGGATGGAACAAGAGGTGGCACTCATCCTAGTTGAAGACTATTGTTTTCAGGTCATTGTGAGTTGAAGTGTTAGGGTCTGAAGGAGTGAGAATGAGGGTATTATTGATATTATTATTATTATTATTATTATTATTATTATTATTATTATTATTATCCTTATTATTAATTATTAATTATTATTATCATTATTATTATTATCATTATTATTATTATTATTATTATTATTATTATTATTATTATTATTATTATTACTATTATTACTGATGTTAAATAACTATTACTACTTCTACTGGTACTACTCCAACCATTGCCTCTACTTTTACTATTACTATTACTAATACTACTGTTATTATTACTATTACTACTGGTGCTATTACTATTGCTATTAATAATAATAATAAGAAGAAGAAGAAAATTTAAGAAATATATTAATGATCCTACGAACTACTACTGTTACTACTGTCAACAACCATTAGCTATTACTACTACTACTACTACCACTACTACTCTTATCTATTACTTGTGGCCTACCCTCTTCATTACTACCCATAACTACCCCACGTAACCACTACCTCCATACCCACCCCAATAACCAACCCAATAACAACAAGCCGTAACTACCAGCCCACAGCCTCGAGCCTTGTGATCCACACTACTTCCTTACATTAATTACCCCTCGTTAATGACTAACGAGGCTGCCAGTAACGACCTTGTTGTGCCACCAGCAACCACTAATCTCAGACTTTATGGACGCGATTTTTGTCTTGTGTTTTGCAGTGATTAAGCGAGGATAAAAAAGAAAAAAAGAGTCAATGGAACTAGCTTTTTCCCTTCGAGTGTGAGGGGGGAAAATCATTGTGCCCGTAATCTGAACATATTAATCGGTGGCCACGGCCGTTGCCACCAGCGCCAGGGTAATTCCTGCATTTTTGGATTAATCGCTTAATTGGGCCAGTAAGGCGATTACGGAGTAGTGGTAATCTCGGCTGGTAGCGGTGGTGTGGGGGAGAAGAGGGGATGGTGGTGGAGGGAAGTGATGGTGGTGGTAGTGAGGATAAAAGTAGTGGGTGTGATGGTGAGAGTTATATTAGTGGTAGTGGTGGTGGTGATGGTAGTGGTGGTAGTGATAATAGTGGTGGTGATGGTAGTGGTGGTGGTGATGGTAGTGGTGGTGGTGTTGGTAGTGGTGGTAGTGATGGTAATGGTGGTGGTGATGGTAATGGTGGTGGTGATGGTAGTGGTGGTGGTGATGGTAGTGGTGGTGGTGATGGTAGTGGTGGTAGTGATGGTAATGGTGGTGGTGATGGTAATGGTGGTGGTGATGGTAGTGGTGGTAGTGATAGTGGTGGTAGTGATAGTGGTGGTGTTGATAGTCGTAGTAGTGATGGTAATGGTGGTGGTGATGGTAGTGATGGTAGTGGTAACAGGGCATAACAAACCTCTAATAGATTAATAGATTTCTTGGTTTCGTGACAAAAAGTAAGAAAAACGGAAGTTCTAGAGTAATTCTTGCAACTCATTTAGCTTCTAGGTCTCACTTCTGACCTCCTTACTCAGTGGATTCACATCTTTCCCACAAATGGCAGACAGATCTTTAAACGACGTTTCGGCCATTCGTCGAAACATTATCTCCAATGACTGGGTCACCTCTCAATTGTTCCAGCTGCTGTTTTGTGCTACTTTATTCATCAAGGAACACGTACGACTGCGCTGCAAAACGTACACAGGAGGATGAAAGAATTTATTCACTGTATCAGGAACGTGTGAAGATAACACATGTGTAGATAACACATGTGTAGAGTTAAAAACATTTACTGAGGAAACATTTCGCCACGAGCGGCTTCTTAGAGACTAAAAAAGCCCTTCGTGGCGAAACGTTTCTTCTTTTTCAGCAAATATCTTCAACTTTACATGTTAAGAACGGCTATAGGAAAACACTAGCTTGGCAATAGAGTTGGCTAAAGGTGAGCATTTTGGTGGCTTCAAAGAATAAGCGTGAGATTGGTTGGTCCCACTGGCCTATTGAAATCAAGTAGACCTAGAGTAAGTGTATGAATGGTATATGTATATATATTTATATATATATGCTATATATATCTAATGTTTTGCATATTTATATAGGCTACATTTCTCTCGCTGGGAGCTTTATCCAGCTTGATAAAGCTCTCAATGAGCAGCGAAACGCATCTTAAATAAAACTACAAACACTATACACGTCTGTTCTTGTATTCATTACGTTCTTGTAGACGTTGTAGTGACAGTTGTTTCAGTATGAACAGATGAAGCTTTGGTGAAGTTGTCTAGTAATCTCTACTGTGCTTCCCTATTACTAGCTGGAAGAACAAAGTAAAGCTCATGTAATCTTCTCTTTACTATTTGCAAGAACAAAGTAAAGCTCATGGTATCCTTTCTTGTTTATAACATGGTTTGTTTTCTAGGATGTGGCTCTCAACACCTGACTAATATCCAGGTACCTGTTGACTTCTAACTGAAGAGGGCCAGTGTACGTCTTGCCTTGCTAACAAAACTAACTTTATGGTGAATAACAGTAAGTTTACGTTACCAAAGGTAACTTTTACCGACGTGATTATCAGGTAACTGATCACAGAGGAATGTCAGAAAGGATTTCTTCGGTGAGAGGAAGGAGGAGAGGAAAGGAGGTTGACTTCAAGGAAGGAATGCATTAGAATGGAGAGAGAGAGAGAGTCGAGGATGACACTTCGAGGAAATGGACTACATGGAGGTGGTGGAAAGTGATTCCATATATGTGCTCAATAGCTGGTAAATTGTGGAGTTAGAGGCGGCGTCCAGGAGTTTAGACTTGAACCTTGGAAGGAAGGCATGCACACACACACACACACATACACACACACATACACACACACACATACACACACACACACACACACACACAAAGCTCTACATTTATGACCCTCACCAAACCCTTGGTTGCAAATGCTGCGTCCCTTGCTCCTAAGACCCCCCTGCCTTCCCCCCACACATTCTGTTGGCACTACAAAGTGCCACTCATTACCCATCTTGCCTAATGACACCATGGCACTCCTTCACGACCACTAGCCCAGGATAATTAGGGTTCGTGCTTCTTAGAGCCTGCTGTAATCTAGTATTTAGTCCTGAGAAGCATTAGAGGAAATTTCTTGGGCTCTCTTCTAGTTTCTTATTCAGTGTCTTCAAGACGAGGAGCAATAATTTGAAGGCTAATCTTCATGTGATGGTGTGGTGGACCCGTCACTGCTCTTACCTTTATTACGGCTTCTCTGAACTCCTTACTGTGATTGTGGTGGGTGGTGGTGGTGGTGGTGGTGGTGGTGTGGTAGTAGTGGTGGTGGTGGTGATTGTTAGTAATGGTGGTGGTGGCTGTGGTGGTGGTAGTAGTGATACTAGTGGTGGTGGTTGAGGTGGTAGTGGTGGTGATGCTGATTAGTAGTGAGAGTGGGGGTGGTTGTGGGGGTGGTTAGTAATATCATAGCTATGATAGTTGATTAGTGGAGTGAAGGATATGGTTGATATTGATGGTGGTGGGGGTGATGAATAATAGCATCATAGTGATGATAGTGGTAGGTTGTGGTCGGAGGATATAAGGTAATAGTGGTGCTAGTAGCTGGTTGTGGTGATGGTTGATAGTGATAATACTTATGATGTTGGTGAGGGATAAGGCTGGTACTGGTGGAAGCTGGTTCTCTCTCTCTCTCTCTCTCTCTCTCTCTCTCTCTCTCTCTCTCTCTCTCTCTCTCTCTCTCTCTCTCTCTCTCTCTCATTGAGATTTCCGCTATCTAATCATCACTCAACACAGATTAACGTTAAGTAATTAAAAAAACCTGGACAATTGGAGCTATTTCAGAGCATCATTCATCACAAAGCAACCAGATAATTACCTCGTTACCTCCCTCAGGTATGGTGGGAATGATTTATGCTATCAACAGTAGCTTAATAGCAATAATCATAACAACAGTAATCATTATAATAACGTTATTATTATAGGAAACCTGATGTATATTATCCAGTCCAGTTCTAGAGGTGGTACCTCCCTATATATATAATATATATATAATTTTTTTTCGTTGTGGTTATTTTGCATATTGTAATATCACCTGTTTACTGTGATCTTACTATATATTATAAGTGTGTGTGTAAAAAGCTACAATAATCAAGATAATGTATCGTTGTATTGAGGTTGGTGTGGAGGGTAATAAGCAGTCAGTAAAATTTGTATTAAAAAGACTAGAGTTTGTCTCTGGTGATCGATGGGTAATCAGCCAGAGTGACGTCACTCAGGTGTAATTACACACTGAGGTGAACTGCTCGTCAGCCTTTTCAAGCTGGAGCTCTTGTTGGTGAGGGGTTGTTATGGGGAAGAGGCGGGGATGGGAGGGGGGTTATTGGGAGACGGAGGTGGTGGGAGAGGGTTAAGGGGGTTAGTGTTGGGGGGAAAGGGAGAAGAGAGGTAGGGGAGGGGGAGAGATGTTGGGGAGTGAAAAGGAAGAGAGGAGGGGAAGGAAAGTTTGGGAGGTTAATGGTATACTCGCCTTTTTTATGAGGTTGAGTTCTAGCCCTTGGGCCTCACCTATTCATCGTGTTTACTCTCTGTCGTATCTACTGTAGTCATCCCTAAGAGATATAAGATTATCAATCTCACACCAGAGGCATGATAAAGCCTCTCAGCTTTATCATACATCTTATTTATCCGTAAAGTGAAGGTTCCATAATGGCGCTGCGTACTCCAGTATCGCTATTGTATGTGTTAATAACAGTGAGTTGACTGCCTTCTTTTTCAGATTCCTGGAGGTAAAGCCGTGTCTGCAAGTTTTGTCAGTGACGCCCATGGAATTTTGCGTGTGCTCCTCAGGCGAGAAGTTTAGAGTGATGTCCGGTCCTAGGCCCTTATACTCTCAGGTGGAACTCACCCTTTAGCCTCCTCAGGAGGTTAAATTATTCCTAAGGCCTCCCTTTCAGAAGGTACTCTCTTTGACCTCTCTCTCAGGAGTTACTCTCTTTGTCTGACCTCTCTTTCAGGTGGTACTCTTCCTTTCGCCTTGTAAATTCTGATCTCGTCCTTACATTTGCTGGGGGGTTGAACTCCGGTAGCCACTTTATAAAGTATTTTTGTTGTATGTTCAGGTCTTCCTGTAGCATTTACAAGTCATCTTCTGGTCGTATTTTCCCAACTGGCTTTGCGCAGTGGTGCTGGTGATGGTGGTGTTCGTAGTGGTTGTGTTAGTCAGGAAACAGGGTAATGTCTCCTGACGCTGGTCCTCTTCGTAGGATAAACTAGTCAGCATTTAAGTATCTGTTGACGAACTAGTGTCACGTTCATCATTATATTTATAAAACAAGGAATGGCTAGTGAGGGTCCCAGGACATGATTGCTTCGTCTGCAAATACTGACATGTCGAGGTCAGTCTCAATGCTATGTGTACTCACCTCACTCTTTGTAAGGATCAAGCACCAGCTCTTGGATCCCGCCACGTAATCGTTACCTCTTCGTATCAATAGTTAAAAGAGTTGAGCTCTGCTCACTCTCCATGAATCTTTAAACTAAATTTCCACTTGTATCGCAAATAACCTCTTTTTATGACCCCTATACAATTATTTTCAACTATATCAGTGGTATTTTCATTTTTATTATTTTTTTTAGTTTAAAATTGTGGTTTCTTGTCTCTGTTTCTGATTTTAAAAAATCTTTCATATCTGTTTTTTTTCACGTTTGTATAATTTTTGTTTGTGTGTTTTGTGCCATCCAAATCCTAAGCATTTTAGTCATTCTTGTTTTGTTTATATATATATATATATATATATATATATATATATATATATATATATATATATATATATATATATATATATATATATATATAATATATATATATATATATATATATATATATATATATATATATATATATATATATATATATATATATGCAAAAAGATCACAGTAAACAGTAGTAATGTGAGAAGTCACGAAAGCGCTTGGAATTCCTCTATTTTTTCATAGTGGTTGTCTTGCATATATATATATATATATATATATATATATATATATATATATATATATATATATATATAATTACGATGTGTGTGTGTGTGTGTGTGTGCTCATGCACACTCCACTACCACACCAACTCCTAACTCTCCCCAACACGAACACTCCCCTCTCTTATCCCTCTCTTTTTCCTCCCCTCACCTCGTTTATCCCTCTATTCCCCTACTCTCCCTAACACCCCTGCCCCCTCACCCTTCCCCGACACCCCTCCCTATCACCCCTTCCCTACTCTAGCAAGCATGACCCTCCACCACTACTGTTAAAACTCCTGATCCCTTCACTCGCATATCATGAGAGGCAGACACTGGCTCCCATTATTTTAGGGTACAACCTATAATTCCCTATTTTTCTTCCCAGAGAACCCCCGCCCTTCTGCAGGCTCCAGGAAGGAAGGAGCGGGTGTGCAGGGAAAGGGAGGAGGAGGAGGAGGGTGATTCTGAGGGGATTAAGCAATACCTTCTTACACGATGTTCTCAGGCGGAGGACCCCCGTGAGCACCAGGTAAGAAGCGGCTCTTGGGGAAGAAAAATTCCCCTAGCGTGACGCGTCCAAGATTACCAGTCCGGCGGCCCTTGGTCAGTGTTGCCGCAACTCTCGCTCTCAGTGCACCCTTCCTCCTCCCTTTCCCAAATGGCCTCTCTGAGTTGATGTGCTTCTTAAGGCCTATTATCTACTCCGAATAGGGCATGTAAACACGGCAGCTCTAATTAAAAAATAATTGTTATGAGAAAGCACTATAAAGTTTTAACTAAATTTAGCAAATAAATGAAAATTCACAAATACTGCAGCAGTATATTGAAACTCAACGAATTAATTCTTTAATAGTTTCTAGCTTATGGTAACACTGTCTAAATATATTTATGTAGATACATATGTTACATATACATACGTTACTTATATTGTTACTTATATGATTGGCTTTTTGCACAATTGCTAATCACAACTGCAAATCAAACTAGTCACCATACATGTCATAATCTATATTAGGCAACCTATACTGTTTATTTAATTTCAATAATTAAAAGGAAAAGTAATTTTTAACATAGCTCGTCTATTGAACAGACTAAAGACTCACACCCGAGTTCGCCCCCGGCTATATATATGCTAGCTTATTATTATTATTATTATTATTATTATTATTATTATTATTATTATTATTATTATTATTATAACTAAGCGCTAAGCCCATAAGGGTCATACAGCATATGGTAGCTGAGAATCATAAATTATATTTGCAGGAAGACGGCTGTATGCATGACGTACGACGTTACTTCAGACAGGTTAGAGAATACTGACACACATCGTATTTGATTCATTCTTCCTGATTAGTCTGCTTGGCTCGTCTGCCTTCTGAGACGGCGAAGAGTTTCTGTGTGTATTCGCCTATTTGTACTCACCTATTTGTGGTTGTAGGGGTTGATTTACAGCTCTTGGTCCTGTTTTTTTGCTAGTCGCTACTAGGTCCACTCTCTCCCTGCTGTAAGAGCCCTATCGTACCTCTTTTAAAAGCTATGTATGGATCCTGTACTCACCTGTATGTGGTTGCAGGGGTCGATTCATAGCTCCTGGCCCCGTGTGTGTGTGTGTGAGTGCCTGTGTGTGTGTGTGTGCGTGTGTGCGTGTGTGCGTGGAGCCATCATGGTTAGAGGTGTGGCTGGTAGTTTACCTCGTGTTACTGGAGGATGTCGTGTATACATCCCTCGGAGAGGCATTTCTGCAGACTTGGAAACGTTTTAGCATTTTTTAGTTTTTTTGCGAGAGATTATTCCTAGATTATCGTATACAATTCCTCGATATAACAGCAAAAAATGTAATCACTTAATTATGAGTTCGCAATGATAAATAATAATTACATCGGAGTGAAAATGATGAAAGGGTTTAGTGGTGGTGGTGGTGGGAAAGAGGAATCGCGTGTTCCTTGAGCCCTGATTATCTCCAACACCCGACGCTCACTCACAGGCCTAAACTCTTTCACGCCCTCGCCAAATGTACCAGACGTTTTCGTATAAGTTTACCCCGGGGTCAAGCAGCACTCTAGGCACATCAACAGATATACATGCCCATACATTTCACTACTTCCTCTATGCCAG
>WNWK01000253.1:242500-270000 GCA_009830355.1 Cherax destructor | reverse complement strand
TATGTGAAGGAGCTCTTAGGTGAGTCAAAATCTGTCATCTCTTAAGTTTTTCCCTGCAGCATTAATGTCTCTCATTTTACTCCAACTCAAGATTTACTGAAGCCTTATTTAGGGCGTAAAGTCATCTAATAAAACGACTCGCCTATATGTGTTGAACACTGTTAAGTTTACCAGCTACCGGTCATTCTCTCCATGAATTACATTCATTATACAAATGATGGAATCTCCACCACGATGCAAGAAACATATAAATACTCATTTTTAAAAATAACAATTGCAGATTTACGCAGGGATAAATGGCGTACGGTGCAGTGGACCAGTATCTTACAACATTAACTATCTTATTTCAGTTCATATAAATTTCTAGTAATGTTCAATAAATCTGTACTTTGACTGTCAACCCTTATCGACGTGAACGATAAATGGTTTACATTAGCCAAGGTTTAGAGAGCACACAGTCGGATTAACTGTTCTTACTGATTAGCGGCGAGAAAAGGTTTACATGCTTCAGTAGTTGTTCACTTGCGCTGGATGTATTCTTGGTGACCCTTTTGGGGCTTCTGAGGCCTTTCGTGTATCCATATGCTCTTGAACTGTCGTCCACTGGATGGATATGGAGTGCACAATAAACTCGCCACCACCATCCACAGTGTGGATTTGGGGTGACCAATAAACCAGCCGATTCTGCTGCAAAATCCAAATCTTTTTATACATATCAGTAACAAAGACAGGCGGAGAGAATATCCTTATGGGCCTATTAGGAGAAAAGTGAGAATATCTCCCGAGGAGGGTGTTAGGCATACGGTAAACCACTCAGTGTAGATTTCGGTCCCACGACAGAGACCGTCCGCTGGCTTACCAGTCCTCACCTTACAAAAAGAAAAAGAAACTGAAGATTATCTAGTACAACGTGATGGTTGACCCGCCACAGAGACATGATTCAATATGGCTCGTCATAGAGGGTTCACTCCCCCTCATAGAGGGTTAACTTCCCCTCATAGAGGGTTCACTCCCCCTCATAGAGGGTTCACTCCCCCTCATAGAGGGTTAACTTCCCCTCATAGAGGGTTAACTTCCCCTCATAGAGGGTTCACTACCGCCTCATAGAGGGTTCACTACCGCCTCATAGAGGGTTCACTGCCCACTGAGCTTATACTCGGGAATAATGCCAAAGCAAAAACAATGCAAACAAATTAAAAAATGAAAAGTAAGGAAGATGGAGAAGAGGAAGAAGAAGAAGAAGAGGAGGAAGAAGAAGAAGCAGAAAATTTTATAATAAAAATAATGACGCTAAACATTGCACTCCATTCTTCCCATGTTTGTTTTGACCTGGACTGGTGGGGGATGGGAGTCGTTGCATGGGGGAGGAGGGATGAGTGGTTACATGGGGGGAGGGAAGGGTGGTCGTTGCATGAGGGGGATGAGGGGCGACTGAGGAATGTCGTCCCTGCATAAACACGGTAAAGAGGATTATTTTTTTATTGGGTCGTATTTAAAGGGCTGCTGTTGGAGGTGGTGGCATGGCAAGCAGTGGTATCTCTGGCACAGGTGCCATCAACCACCACCGACCACCTACTTGTGTCTTAGTGGCTTCTGAGGACACCTACTTGACCTCACTTGTGTGTGTGTGTGTGTACTCACCTAGTTGTGGTTGCAGGGGTCGAGTCACAGCTCCTGGCCCCGCCTCTTCACTGGAAGCTACTAGGTCACTCTTTCTGCTTCATGAGCTTTATCATACCTCTTCTTCAAGCTATGTATGGATTCTGTCTCCACTACATCACTTCCCAGACTGTTCCACTTCCTGACCACTCTGTGAATGAAGAAATACTTCCTAACATCCCTGTGATTCATCTGAGTCTTCAACTTCCAACTGTGACCCCTTGTTGCTGTGTCCCATCTCTGGAACATCCTTTCTCTATCCACCTTGTCAATTCCTTTCAGTATTATATATATGTCGTTATCATATCCCCCATATCTCTCCTGTCCTACAGTGTCGTCAGGTCGATTTCCCTTAACTTCTCCTCATAGGACATTGCCCTTAGCTCCGAGACCAGTCTTGTTGCAAACCTCTTCACTTTGATAGAGTTTGCAGGTTCGAGTCCTTCTGTGGATGTAGAGACAATGTACATAATTTCGCCTGTTTGTGAATTGTTAAGCATTTCAAATCTCTTTCGTTGTCCATTGCATGTGGCAGGATTCGATGAAATAACTTTCAAAACGAGCTTGGTGCCCCGGGGTATGGGGAAACATCGTCTGGCTCTTGCTGGGCGCCCATACTTATCGCGGGTCTGGCTCCGTGGTAAAGTACTGGTTGCTCTGATACAGAGTTTGCAGGTTCGAGTCCTTCTGTGGACGTAGAGACAATGTTTCTCTCTCTCTCTCTCTCTCTCTCTCTCTCTATATATATATATATATATATATATATATATATATATATATATATATATATATATATATATATAATATATATATATATATATATATAGTGTGTGTATATTTAGAGTCCCATCTCCCTTCCCCTTCCCTCCTTCTCTCCTTCCTCTTCCCCCTCCCTTTGAGAGCACACTGCGACCCGGATGTATTAATTTGATGTCTCTTGCGACAACTAACTGTGACTCGCGGAAGTTTTTCCGCAACCTGAGGCCGCAACAGTCATGCGCAGCTCGGGGGCGAGGAGGGGCGAGGAAGTGCGGAGGGCGAGAGGGCGAGGGAAGTGGCAGGAGGGGGCGAGGAGAAGATGAAGCACAGAAAGGGGAGTGGAGATGAAACGGCAGAGGAGAAAATAAAGAGGAGAAGCAGAGGAAGAGAAGGAGAGAGAGGGGGGAAGAAGTAAGGTTGTGTAAGAGGAAGGGAAGAGGGAGTGGAGGGGAAGAGAAGGTGAAGGGAAGGAGGAAGTGGAGAAGAGTGAACAAAAGGAGACTGAAGAAGAGGGGAAAGTATCTGGGAGACTGAAAGAGAGAAGTTACATATATACAGAGATATACATACAATATATACATACTTAACACGTATACAGTGATAGAATAAGATAATGTGGAATGAACAAGTCAAAGAATCGAAGATAAAGAAGTTTAGAATAGAGAGAGAGAGAGAGAGAGAGAGAGAGAGAGAGAGAGAGAGAGAGAGGGAGGGAGATGGAGAGAGAATGAAAGTCAAAAACTTATAACAGGCAATAATTATTATTATTATTATTATTATTATTATTATTATTATTATTATTATTATTATTATTATTATTATTATTATTATTATTATTTTATTATTATTATTATTTTATTATTATTATTATTATTATTATTATTATTATTATTATTATTATTATTATTATTATTATTATTTTTATTATTATTATTATTTCTTTTATTCTTAAAGGGATACGAAGGTATGGAACTCCGAGGCAAGATGTGCAACACAAATGTAGGTAAAGCTTTTTTTCACCTACAGAATACTGCAACAGATTGCTCTCTGGAACCCTCAGTGAGAGGAAGGGGAACAATTAAGTCCTCTTTATAAAGAATCGGTTTGACAAATACTTTGCGAATATTGAATTCAGCTCCATACTTCAGAAGCTGACCAGATGTGATGCTATGGCCGACTACAGCGAGTGACTGACTACAGCGAGTTGCTGACTAAACAGAACTTGGTCATGTTTTAACTCTGGGTTTAAGGTGACAGAGTGGCCGGAGGGAGGAGAGGGCGAAGAGAGAGTCTTCTGCTATTCAATCCTTGCTTCACCTCCCTAGACTGAAGCTGAGGTAGCCAAACTGCAGGCAGTTCTTCCTGGCAGAAAGCCGCGATGTGAACAGTAAAGTCTTGTGCTATCTGACTTTCCCATGTACTCCTGCGTGTGTGTGGCGTGTGCCCCTGCACGCCCCCTGGAAGACCTGTGACCCTCAGGGTCACCACCGTCTGGGGTCCTACAGCCACTCCCTCAGGCAGCTTGATTCCTTAGTGACAGCAGCGGGATAACGAGCGCAATAATTACAGTCTGCATAGCTGGACGTGATCACCGTAATGCAGCCTATTATTACCAGATTTATTTGATGAAAAACCTAATATCTCTCTAATGGGGCTGAATGAAGGCTACAGGAAAGGCTCCCAGAGCTGTGATTATAAGATTTACTCGATGAGGAATGTGGAACCGGATTACCAGCTTGCTTTTCAATAAAGGAGAGCCAATGGAGGTACTGGCTGGTAGTGGGATTAACTCCAGCTCCCCTCGCCACTAGTAAGAGGCCAACTTAACCCCACTAAGTGCGATCTCGAGTCCTTTTTCAGCGGTGTTGAGAGCTCGTCACTTGTTAATGGCTCGATGTACTATGGCGTTTGTCAGACTTCAAGCGTCTATTATGCCATGTATACACAAGCCTAAAGTTATGTCGTCTATGGACATACGCATACTTAGTACTGCTAGTTCAAAAAAATAATCAAAATCACTCTCTTAGAATTAGTCGATCTGTATTTCCAATCATTTATCTCGGTGAATTTATATCTCTGTCCAAATCACGTTAGGGCTTTCTAAACCCGGAGGGGCGATGATGAAACCAAAATTCAAGCGTCCATGTCAAGAGCGCATCGCATTTTACGAAAAGCTAAACCACGCGAGTCATTCAGTGTAAGCAGTGCTGAAGACTCGATCCTCTATTTGCTAATAGTGTCCAGCCAGACTCTTTGGTGAGGTGCTCTCTCCTCACTCGAGGAAGAGAGAGAGAGAGGTATGAGGAGAGGAGGAGGAGGCTCAGGGTGTGAGAGGAGGAATAAGGAAGGCACAAGAGGATTAAGCAAACGGGGACCAGAATGGGTTATATAGTAAAATACAGATGAAATATCGTCCACAGTATAGCAGGAGATTACGGTATAGAGGTGAGCTCTTCCCCCATCTTAGAGTAATAAAGGCATCAGCTTCATCACCATTAGTTAGCCATTTGCTGTGATTCATGCGAGCGAGGTGAGGGAGCCACACCTGCTCCTCCTGATCCTCTAATTCAATTCCTCTGGGAAACTTTATCATATTTCCCCTCCTCCTTCCCCTTCCTTCCTTCCTTCCTTCCCCCGCCCACCCGCCGAATTTCTTCTCCTCGCTGGTCTCTTTATTACCGAACGTCGGCCAAATGCGGGGTAATTATGCTGTTGAAATACTTATTAATATAGATCGTTTCATGTGAGTATTATTAATATTGTAATGGATTATTCTCTGCGAGTCTGGCAGTGACGCAGAGCACCACAGAAACTATTTTTATCAGCGGGGGGCCAATTTCTCATAGCGAAATTACCGGAGTTTATCTCGTAAAAGGAACAATTTTGGACAGGATAGGCTAAAGGTGGGATCCACGGCGGCATCGACCGGGGCTGGCCAGCCACCACCACCCGGCTTATATAATTTGATCACAATTTTATAATTAATAATAATTGGAGAGTGGTTGCAGGTGGGTCGGTAGAGGTGTAATTGTTGGCAGAGAGTCATGTCGGGAGCACATACGTAACGCGAGGCTCCGTCCTGTTATACAATTGTTGTTTGTGCTTGTAATTATGTAAATATAGACATTTGACATGGAAAGGCTATACTGCGTAATTATTAGTAGTAAGAAGCGGCATACAACGAAGACACCACTGATAAAAATGTATTTTTATCTATTATAAATATATGGATTTGTTTTTTACGGCCACGTATTGTAAAATCTGTATATATATATATATATATATATATATATATATATATATATATATATATATATATATATATATATATATACGTATATATATATGTCGTGCCGAATAGATAAAACTTGCTATTTTGGCTTAAACAGCAACACTCGTTTTGCCTAATAAGACAAGCGAAAATTTGTGTATGCAATAATTTCGCAAAATTATTGTAAACTTATCTAAAATATATTTTTGGATTAGGCTAAATTAAATTGCGCTTGTTATAATAAGGGTGGGGATAGAAACCACGATCAGAGAGTCATAAAAGTCCAGACGACGGCAGCCACTGGGCCAGCTGGCTACAGTGGTCACAGTGGTGCTTATGCCAGTTGGCCCAGTGGCTACCGCGTCGGTGTGGAGTTTCATGACTCTCTGATCGCGGGTTCTATCCCCGCCTGTGGTTCGTGTCATTACGATTTGGTGAGACACACATACATACATTCATATTATGCAAATATCGCAAACCAAGCGATACAAGATGCAAAACAACCACGGGGGAGTAGAGTGATAGATGTAGGTCTCTCGTGTTGCAATCAACACATCATCAGGAGCTTGCAAAGTTGCAGAAAAGAGGAGAATGCCTAAGCAAATACGATCCCAGGGATCGTCTTCACTGGAGAGCTCCTGTGAAGACGATCATCTTCAGGTCCATAACGAAAAAGAAAATTTATAATTTCAGAGCAGAAAATTTTAAATATCAACAAAATATAAAATAATTTTAAAGCAAAAATCAATAAGCCTATTGAAAATGAAAAATTACCTTATTAAAAAGAGAAGAGTTAACGGGATCTCGGAGACTTGGAGAGAGAGAGAGAGAGAGAGAGAGAGAGAGAGAGAGAGAGAGAGAGAGAGAGAGAGAGAGAGAGCTTCCGGCGGCGTAGCTCCATCTCTGATCGTAGATGAATGGTTCAGAGAACCGACAAGTTGATACATTAGACACATATGCAACACTTGGGTATTTTTATTGAGGAAACGTTTCGCCACACAGTGGCTTCATCAGTCCATCCAAATTAGAATGGTGAAGAACAGGAGGAGTTTGAGGTAATCAGTCCCTCAACCTTGAGTCGATGTTGTCAGTCCATCAATCTTTTCAAGGTTGAGGGACTGATTACCTCAAACTCCTCCTGTTCTTCACCATTCTCCTTTGTATGGACTGATGAAGCCACTGTGTGGCGAAACGTTTCTTCAATAAAGATACCAAAGTGTTGCACATGTGTCTAATGTGTAACTGGTCAGGACTCAACATTGTGTTCCTGTGCTCACGAATGGCAAAGAAAATGTCGGTTTACCCGACATTTATAATCTGTGTCATGTATCAAGTTATTTTTATCGATGAAAATAAGATACTAGATATATTAAGTAAATATTCTAAATTTGTTTGTAACAGTTAATACAACTGTAAATGTAAATTCAGCTACACTCTTGTTAACTCTTTTGTGACCTAATTTCCAGGCCTTTTGTGTATCCATGTTCTCTTGCGCTACGGTATACAAGGTTCATAATGAACAAGTCACTTCGGTGGTAACATCTGTTCTTGTCTTGCTGTCAATGATTCATCTAGGTGTTCAGCAGTTCGAGCCCCGAGCAGTCTCGTCATCGTCCCAGTGTACTGACTAATCCATTACAACCATTTACAAGTCACACTGACACAGGAAGTTGAGGGAGCCAGTATATGTAGGTACTGTGCCTTTTTCTTCTTTAAGTCCCATTAGTCCTTAAATTATTTTATTTGCACAGAATGTTGGAAAAATAGCGACACACACACACACACACACACACACACACACACCTAGTGGGTAAAGCTCTTGCTTCACGCACGGGGGGGCCGGGTTCAATTCCCGGTGGGGCAGAAACATTTCGAAGTGTTTCTACACATACACACACACATATATACAACAGGCCTAGTGTCTAATTGGCATGTGCCTAGGACAAAATGGTAACTAACACACACACACACACACATGATCTCGTCACAGTGAATCTCATGGGGTGTCGAGTCGCCTCTTGGGACAGGAGCTGCACCTTCATAAACCCAGCGAACTGTAAAGTCCCTGTCTGGGAAGATTGTAAACACTCCTGGGCCAGCAGTAGCGACGCTGACGAACACCTCTCATGTATGGAGATCGAATCCATTGCATTTGTGGGTAGGTAATGCTTTTACCATTCTCCTTTTGCCCTGGTTTTCGTAGTAAGGAATTAACAGAGAGTCTTCCTCATGTTGCAACAATTTTTCTAGTTGATAATGCAGAAAGTAGCAATGATTCTTCGTTAACCTCTTTCTTTTTTATATGTGATTTATTTCGGTTAACTGAGTTTACTGAATTGCGCATTGATGTTGCTCTCTTGTTCTAGGTGTTGTGCGCAACGCAGTGTCACGCACAGCATAGAGCGAGTGTCACGCACAGCATAGAGCGAGTGTCACGCACAGCATAGAGCGAGTGTCACGCACAGCATAGAGCGAGTGTCACGCACAGCATAGAGCGAGTGTCACGCCAGCATAGAGCGAGTGTCACGCAAGACAGTGTCACCTAGAGCGATGTCAAGCAAGCGAGTGTCACGCACAGCATAGGACAGCGAGTGTCACGCACAGCATAGAGCGAGTGTCACGCACAGCATAGACGAGTGTCAGCACAGCATAGAGCGAGTGTCACGCACAGCATAGAGCGAGTGTCACGCACAGCATAGAGCGAGTGTCACGCACAGCATAGAGCGAGTGTCACGCACAGCATAGAGCGAGTGTCACGCACAGCATAGAGCGAGTGTCACGCACAGCATAGAGCGAGTGTCACGCACAGCATAGAGCGAGTGTCACGCACAGCATAGAGCGAGTGTCACGCACAGCATAGAGCGAGTGTCACGCACAGCATAGAGCGAGTGTCACGCACAGCATAGAGCGAGTGTCACGCACAGCATAGAGCGAGTGTCACGCACAGCATAGAGCGAGTGTCACGCACAGCATAGAGCGAGTGTCACGCACAGCATAGAGCGAGTGTCACGCACAGCATAGAGCGAGTGTCACGCACAGCATAGAGCGAGTGTCACGCACAGCATAGAGCGAGTGTCACGCACAGCATAGAGCGAGTGTCACGCACAGCATAGAGCGAGTGTCACGCACAGCATAGAGCGAGTGTCACGCACAGCATAGAGCGAGTGTCACGCACAGCATAGAGCGAGTGTCAGACAGCATAGAGCGAGTGTCACGCACAGCATAGAGCAGTGTCACGCACAGCATAGAGCGAGTGTCACGCACAGCATAGAGCGAGTGTCACGCACAGCATAGACGAGTGTCACGCACAGCATAGAGCGAGTGTCACGCACAGCATAGAGCGAGTGTCACGCACAGCATAGAGCGAGTGTCACGCACAGCATAGAGCGAGTGTCACGCACAGCATAGAGCGAGTGTCACGCACAGCATAGAGCGAGTGTCACGCACAGCATAGAGCGAAGCTGTCACGCACAGCATAGAGCGAGTGTCACGCGCAGCATAGAGCGAGTGTCACGCACAGCATAGAGCGAGTGTCACGCACAGCATAGAGCGAGTGTCACACACAGCATAGAGCGAGTGTCACGCACAGCATAGAGCGAGTGTCATGTACAGCATAGAGCGAGTGTCACGCACAGCATAGAGCTAGTACACTTTGAAACCATCCGGGAATTCACTTCTGTGAATCTCTTCTCAACCAGAAAAAAAAATCACGATGCGAAAAAAGCTTACGGGAAACATTTCTTTAGAAACAGATCGTTGAATGGTATATTTTTGATGCTGGTGAAGCCGCTCTCCCTTTCCTGGTGTTGTATGATCCATACTTTTCCCCAATACCTGTTCTTACACTTACTCTCATACTTTAAACTCATTCTTCTTCTTCTTCTTTTATATATTAATCTATGTACGAGTCTAGCTACATCATATGGTCGCTCCTGCCTCTAGAAACTATTGGACCATTATGACATAGTCTTGGATGTACTGGAGAACAAACAGAATGCAGATGTAGTATACACAGACTTTTATAAGTTCTCGATAAGTGCGACCATGGTGTAATAGAGCAAAGGGATAACGGGAAAAGTGGACAGATGGATCTTTAACTTTCTAACCAGTAGACCACAAAGAGTAATGGTAATCAGAGTTAATTCGGAGGCTGCCACAGTGAAAAGCTCTGTTCCACAAGGTACAGTACTCGCCCCACAAGGTACGGTACTCGCCCCACAAGGTACAGTACTCGGCCCACAAGGTACAGTACTCGCCCCACAAGGTACGGTACTCGCCCCACAAGGTACAGTACTCGCCCTTAACCGTTTCCTATCCTCATATCTAACATAGAGATGGAAACCATCGTGTCTTCTTTTGCAGACGATACTAGAATCTGCATGAGACTGTCATCTGTTGAGGACACATAAATCTTCAAGCAGATATAAACCAAGTCTTCCACTGGGTGATATAAACCAAGTCTTCCACTGGGTGATATAAACCAAGTCTTCCACTGGGTGATATAAACCAAGTCTTTCAATGGGCCTCAGACAGCGATATGATGTTCAGTGAGAACAAATTTCGGTTACTCCGCTATGGAAAACTTGAGGATATAATAGCTAGAACGGAGTATACAACAAATTCTAACCACACAATAGTGGGTTTAGCGCTTAGTTTTGATTCTAACAATAATAACCACAAAATAGAGCGAAAAACTAATGTGAAGGACTTGGGAGTGATAATGTCAGAGATCTTTAAGTCACTTATTCTCTTTAGGCTGGAATACTGCTGTATACTAAAAATCCCCGTTCAAGGCAGGCGAAATTGCTGATCTAAAGAATGTACAGAGAACCTTTGCTGCACGTATTAGTTCAGTCAAACAGTTTAATTACTGGGAACGTTTGAAGTCCTTGATCTGTACTCCCTGGAACGTAGGCGAGAAAGATACATTATAATCTACACCTGGAAAATCCTAGAGGGACTGGTCCCAAATCTCCACAAAGAAATCACTTCCTATGAAAGACTCGCTAGGTGATGCAACCCCCCCTCCCCCCCCCCATGAAAAACAAGGGTGCCATGAGTACTCTGAAAGAAAACGATAAGTGTCTGGGGTCGAAGACTATTCAACCTACCATGCAAAATGGGAATTATCAATAGACCCCTGACTGTGTTTAACAGGGAACTGACCAGATATTTAAAATCAGTGCCCGATGAACCGGACTGTGGTTTATACGTTGGATTGTGTGCGGCTAGCAATGCCAACCTGGCTGATCAGGCTCTGATCCACCGGGAGGCCTGGTCGAGGACGCGGGCCGTGGGGCATTGACTTCCAGGTAGACTATTGCCAATGTATTCAGTTTTGCTAAATAGATAAAAGGAAACCTCTCAGCGTCACCACCACCACCTATTTCTCCTCTCCCTCACCCTCTACTGCCACCAGGTAGCGTTTAGCTGTGGTGGGGCGTATGTGGGTGGGTTGGCGGTGTGAGCGGGTGCGTGTGGTGGGCAGGTGCGTTGGCCGGG
Organism: Cherax destructor; assembly: GCA_009830355.1. Lineage (NCBI taxonomy): Eukaryota > Metazoa > Arthropoda > Malacostraca > Decapoda > Parastacidae > Cherax > Cherax destructor. Next base: position 258,809 of record WNWK01000253.1, on the reverse strand, counting down.
TGTGAGTTGACGACCATATTAACACTACCGCTGAGGGAAATGAAGTGCGTTGGAGTGATTTGAAGTGCGTGGGAGAGACATGAAGCTCGTGGAAGAGAGTTGAAGTGTGTGGAAAAGACTTTCAGATATGAGCAAGAGAGTTCGATCAATTTTCCACCATGTCAAGATCCTTAATGACATGTAACAGTTATTAATCATCCTGACGACCCAAACACCGTCACTCCAACAGTGTAATGAACCAGCAGGGACCCGAAGGCTCTTCTCCTATCCCTACCTTTCTTCTCACTCATTTGTATCTATTGAAGAGGACCTCGGCTGGAGGTCGAAATACACAGATAATCCTTTTTTTTTTTCCTCTCAATGTGGGTTTTTCTCTCTTACTGATCAGAATCCATTGCCATTTGCTGCACCAATGCACACACACCAGCGAAGAAGCGGGGCCAGGAGCTGTGAATCGACCCCAGCAACCAGATATAGGTGAGGACACACACACACACATACACACACACACTTTTTAAGTTTGGATCGAAGGTTACATTTTTCGATGGGATACTGGGGTAAAGTTTTTTTAATTTTAATCATTACATTTTCTACGTTTTGTTATAGTCAAGTAACAGAGTATTAACTGTTTACTATGTTCCCACTGACGTGCTTTCTTTATTCTCAACAATTGCACCGTAATTGGTGGTTCTGTGACCCAGTCTGGATAACTGTGTCACACAAGACTGGAGCACCACTGTCAACAGGCTAACTGGCACGTGCTAGGCAGGTCTTTCTCAAACCCAACAATATACACCGTGAAAAGATGATATTATACAACTATATAGCTGTAGCTTGCAGAGTGTGCAGGTTCGAATCCTGCTGTGGACTGAGAGATAACGTGCGTAAATAATTTTGCCCGTTTGTGAATCGTTAAGCATTTCAAAATCTCTTTCGAAGTTCACTGTGTGTGGCAGGCTAGCATATACTCAATGCGTAAAGCTTTCTCTCTCTCTCTCTCTCTCCTCTCTCTCTCTCTCTCTCTCTCTCTCTCTCTCTCTCTCTCTCTCTCTCTCTCTCTCTCTCCAACGAGGTAACACCGAGAGCAAGTCTACAACGGAAACAGATCACAATTTAGAGGAAAAAATACAAATCACAGCCCGGAAGGTGTCCTTTTTTCCACCACATTCCATCTCTAATTTGCCCCTCAGGGTCTAGCAATCAGCGCGTGTTCCAGCCTGACCTCCGCTCCCACCCGGAACACCTAAACTCACACGACAGCAAAAAAAAAAAAAAGTCAAAATTTACAATGTACTGTACCAGCTGTAATCTGGTCTCTCTCTCCACCGCTACTCCCCGTCCGCCGTCTAATCCGGGGATTTATGCAGCAGGGATTAAAAATTTACTTAACCTGCACTTATCTCAATAACTTTCCGGGGCCGGGAGCACGGGTCATGCTCTTAGGCGTTTCCTCCTGTCAGTTGATCTGTCAAACTCTCCTGACCTCAACTCCACAACACCCGTGGGAAAGAAGCCTTCACCACCTAATACTTACATTTGCTTTTATAGCAAGCTATAAAACACCATCTCCAACACCTCTCCCAAGACTTTTATAGCCTTTTTCAACGCTTAACCATTGCAAGTGAACGAGATTTGCATTTTTATTGGCTGTTAACGTGGTATTTATCGTTTTTTGATAGCGGTGAGGCAATTAGCGCGGTGTTCCCGTACCGCACCTGGCGTCCGGCCGACACATCCGCTCTGGGTGTGATTTATTCCATGTTGACTAAACCTGTTGAGAATCACGGACCGCCAACACTCGCTACGAGTGCAGCAGTTTGACGAGTGATATATGGAGAGCGTTGATCACCGCCTCATTACAACGGTTGGGGATAATAACCTCTCTGATTTTTCTATTTGAGGGTTTGAGATAATCAATTTCTCCCGTAATTGTAAAGTTGTTTAGGTCAACAGGCGTACAATAGTTCAGGGACCACCAGTTGTCACATTCTGGTGAGGGTTTGTAAGTTTCACGTGATATCTTTCATTATTTCTATATTCATGAGGTATACCTGGAGTATTATACCTGGAGAGGGTTTCGGGGGTCAACGTCCCCGTGCCCGGTCTGCGACTAAGCCTCGCTGTGGATCAGGGCCTGATCAACCAGGCTGTTAACGCTGGCTGCACGCAAGCCGGCGTACGAACCACAGTCCGGTTGGTCAGGTATAGAATGAGAAGCAATCAGGTTTGACCCAAGAAAAATGAAAACAGACGCAATTCTTTGGTTGACGTCAAGAGCCTTTCATCGACATCAAGGAATTAACTTTCCATTTTATTAACCAAGGAACGGGTGGGGTTTCAACCCATGCCGAGTGAATTATAAAACTCCAGGCCAGTGTGTAAGCCACTCTGCCAGTTGGCTACAATAAAATTCATCTAACTAGGATGAACCCTCTGAATGGCATACTTCATTCAGGATGTAGCATAAACACTGAAAATAAAGATTGTTCTCTAAATAACAATAAGACGTAAATGCCAGGCTGGGCCAGAAGCTACGAATCGACCCCTGATAAGCAGAACTTAGTAAGTGTGTGATATACCACTTATAAAGTCGTCTCAGTAACGATACAAACAGTTCCAGCAGTTGAAGCGGCTGAGACCTCCCTGTTACAATTGTGAAAGCATAGAATAACAAACGGTAGCAACAGCAGACACTTCTAAGATGATAATATAAACAGTAGAACCCTCTCTGCTAGAATAACACACAGTATCAAGAGAAACAGCCTATCAAAAAAAAGGATTTTAAATAATTATACATAAGATACATAACAGTGAAGATTTTTCACATCAGGGAGAATCAATTATTAGGACATGCATGCCCCTTTCCTCTTCCTCATGGTGAAGGCAGCACCACACATCTCCCTCCCAGGACATGATGCCCTCCTGTGCCATCTTCACTGGCATGGTGAAGGCAGCACCACACATCTCCCTCCCAGGACATGATGCCCTCCTGCTCCATGGCTGAAGGCATCTCCCAGGACATGATGAGTGAAGGATGGTGAGGAGCACAGATTCCGTTTTCATGCCACACGCTTCCAGTGTGGAGCGGAGCTTCTTGCAAGAAGTGGAGCTTCTTGCAAGAAGTTTAAATTGTTTAATTAGGTTCATTTCCAGCATTCTGTGCTGTACTTGATTTTCCTTAGTATTATTATTATTATTATATTCATGGGGAAGAACTACACCCATTGGGTCATATAACGAATGAGGAAAAGGAAGTAATCAGGACTGATGCAAGGAGGAGGAGGGCAGACCAAAATCCTTGGATCAAGAGCCCAACCTTGAAGGGCGAGAGTATGATCAAAAAAAAAATTCGCTTCCCCAGGGTCTAGAGAAGGCAAAACATCTGTGAGGGAGACAACACTGTGAGGGAGACAACACCTTGGGGAGGAGGGAAAGGTTATGTTGCCTCAATGTTTATATGTTAAAAAAAGAAAAGAAGGTAACTAAAACATTGACATAGGTTCCATTTGGTTTAGTGAACCTCGCTCTCACACGGGGCGAAATCTTTGGTACATTAGCATCTTTCACTGGTCCTCACTGGAACACCTCCACCGCTAGATACATTTTCTGTCAGCTATGTACATCTTATCTTCGTAAAAAAATATATAAAGAGTGAAAAATAACGTGTATATTTTTGAAAGAAATCATCGTCAATTAATATGGCAGGTTAAATAGGGAGTTTTTTTTTTATCATATATATATATTTTTGTTCTCATTGTTAATGTTATCATTATTCTATACATGTATACAATTTTGTTCTTAATTTTGTAGAGCCTGGCCTATACACTACATTATTCTGTACAGTCAGATACTTAGCTAGTGAGGTGAGGATAGCTACGAAGAGTGGTGAAGGGGTTTGTTGGGTTCTGTCTCATGGCTCCTCCCACCAAGAACCTCATCCACTTTCTCTAACTTCGATTTCTCAAGTGGAGAGTCGAAGGCCTCAATGAGTACATTTTCATCCACTTGTGAAAGGCTTAGAGGAATAGTTTTGTCCATTATAAAGAAACCTTCAAATCACACAGCACCTTAAAAGACAGATTTGTCCACTTTCAAAAAAAGAGCCATCAGAAATGTGTTTTTTTCCCAGAAATGGGTGTTAAGGTACACGAGATTCTGAGAACCAATGTAAATATAAACCGAAGCACTTCTATAATTTTCTTTAGTTGTTTATCACCACTGAGTGTTGGATTAGGAGCCAGAATACCATCAAGGGTTCACTGAAACCATTGTTTACATCGAACTCGAAGACACAAATGACCCCGCAGACATTGTTCGAATCAAACTCGACAAAAGGGGTCGTTTTCCACTGTTATTTCACAAGATATCTTCATCGCAAAACATTTTTTTTCTTTCGCGTCATTTCGAAGCCCTAGCCTCGACAAAGGTCGCTTGAAGCCTCGTTGTCGGAGGCTTCGAATTGTTTACTACTTTGTTGTCACTGACTTCGAGCGCATTTTTTTTTCTTATTTCGTATGTAGTTTTATGCCTGACTGTCAGGACTCATCGCGGCAATGTCTTTTTATTTGTGTCTGGCTTTGTTTTTATCGCCGTGTTCTCCTCCTTCGTTATCATCACTGCAGCAGACCACAGTGATGGCGTCTGGCGGAGCCGGTGGTGAGCTGGAGGTGTTGGTGGAGACAGCGCGGAGGGAAGGTGTTGGGGAGAAGCTATGAGGGAGAAGTGTTGGGGTGCGACAACTCTAAGGGACAAGGGATGTTGGTGAAGGAGTAGCTTTAACGGATAAGTGTTGGAGAAGGGACACGGATGAGGTAGAAATAGTGTCGGGGAAGGAGTAATTTTGGTGGAGGAGGAAGAGACGGCGCTGAGGTAGAAGGGTTGCTGGAGAAAGAATAATTCTCAAAGAGGAGGCGTAATGGAGGAGAGGCAGCAATGAGGCAGGGGTGTTGAAAAGACAGTAAGGAAGGAGGCATGTTGGAGAAGGGACATCTCTACGAGGAAGGTGGGTCAGGGAATCATATCTCTCAGGGGAGACTCAGGGACGTGGAGGAGAAGGCGCCTGCGGTGAGGGCCTCACCCCGCCCCCAGAACTACCCCCACTGGTGGAGACCGCGGGCGTGGGCGAGGATGCTGCTGCATGGGCGTGCGGAGGCAGCAGGGAGGAGGTGAGGGAGGAGAGAGATGAGGATAGTGAGGAGAGGGATGCTGGGGATAGAGCCGAGAGCTGCGGCAGGTGTGCCAGGGGAGAGAGCCGCCGCGGTGCCGCCCGCATGCGGCGGCGGGCACAGGTAAGGGTAGTAGCAGTAGGGTGGGATACCCAATGAGCTGAGGGAGCTCAGTGAGCTGAGGGAGCTGAGCGTACTGAGGGAGGCGAGGGACGGGAGGAGGAGAGGAGGTCGTGGGAGACCCTCGTCTGGACCGTGAAGAAGTTGATCGTCTCGCATTAGAACCTGCGGGGAGAAAATGGTGGTTGTAGTGGTAGTACTGGTGGTGACAGTGGTGGTAGAGGTTGATGATACTGGTTACGTTGATGGTGTTGTTAGATTTATTGATGAGGGAAATGATGGTGACAGTGGGAGAGGGAGTGCTGATGATGGTTGTAGTGGTGAGGTTGGTGGTAGTTGTAGTGGTGGTGATGGTGGTACAGGTGGTGGTAGTTGTGGAAAAGCAATAAAATTACTCTTCTAAATCATCAAACATTGTTTCCTTTTTACACTGTTGAATTTACAGGTCACATTATCTTGTAAACAAAACATTAGTAAATAATAGAGAGAGAGAGAGAGAGAGAGAGAGAGAGAGAGAGAGAGAGAGAGAGAGAGAGAGAGAGAGAGAGAGATGGACCATGACACACAGAGACTATTTTCATGGTCCAGTAATATACCTAAAGACCCTTAATAGCAAACGGAACCATGCAAGTAGTGAGGGACATTATGGAGTTGTGAGGGACATTGTGGAGCAATGAGGGACATTTTGGAGAAATGAGGAACATTATGGAGCAGTGAGAGACGATGTGGAGAAGTGAGAAACATTATGGAGCAGTGAGAGACGATGTGGAGAAGTGAGAAACATTATGGAGCAGTGAGGGACATTATGGAGCAGTGATTGGAAAAGGTAGACAGACACAGGCAGGTGGAGGCAGATATAGGTGGAGGAAGACAGACACTGATAGGTTATAAGGACAGACAGACACGGACAGATGGCTGAGACTCACCTTGACAGCCACTCGCCTGCCAGAGGAAGGTGGTTCGCAGGCCACCAGCTGTTTCCTCTTGGTCTTGTAGCGGCGGTTCTGGAACCATATCTTCACCTGAGAGGAGAGAGGCAGGACGGTTAGAACTGCTTCCATACCTGACAGGTCAGGCACTGAACGGTGATCAGCTGTCCAGTAAGTTACAAACCCACACACGGGTTTATAACTTCGTGAAATACGATACCGTGCTTCATTGTTGTTCTATTGGTGGTTTAGGGTTGGTTCACTAGGAGAGAGTTAAGAGATTGGAGTGGGATCATGCACAGATTCAGTTCCAATTCGCTGCTGGCGTTCCCATTGGTTTACTGTTGGTTCCTCTCTTATTTCACTTTCATTTCCACTATTGTTTTATTTTGATAAACACCGTGTTCGAACCCCAGTGTATATATATGTGTCGTGCCGAATAGGTAAAACTTTTGAATTAGCAAGAACTCATTTAAAATTAAGTCCTTTCTAAAATTTTCTCATACATTTATATATATATATATTTCTTTCATTTATGTTAATGTAAAAATTAATAATTTTGTACCAAAAGAACCTTAGAAAACTTGCCTAACCTTATTATAACAACCGCAATTAAATTTAGGCTAATCCAACTAAATATATTTTAGATAAGTTTATAATAATTTAATAATAAACAAACACAATGAAATATATTTTTTTCGTTAGGTTGAGAATGATTTTTTGCGAAATTATTACATGCACAAATTTTCACTTGTCTTATTCGGCAAGAAGAGCGTTGATATTTAAGCCAAAATAGCAAGTTTTACCTATTCGGCGCGACATATATATATACATATAATATATATATATATATATATATATATATATATATATATATATATATATATATATATATATATATATATATTCTACTACTTATATTACGTTACTTATACTACCTATATTAATTATATTAGATACATTACTGTCATAATAACAGAGCCACAAAACGCCAAACCTTGGAGGCAAAAACAAAAATTTAATGAAATCTGTGTTTGATCTGAGGTAAAGATCAGCGTGTTATGGATCTGCTTAATCCTGTGTTCCGCTCAACGTACTTAACGTTTTTGAAGCAACAAAAAAGGGGAGAAAAGAGGGAGGAGAGGGGTGGGAGAGGGGAAGAGAGGGAGGAAACGGGAAGGGAAGGGAGGAGAGGGAAGGTTGAGGTAGGAAAGGGAATTGGGGAGGGGAGAAAGAGGAGGCAGAGAGAGTAGTGGAGGGAAGAGAACGTAGAGGGAAGACAGAGGTAAAGGGGAGGAAGAAGAGAGAGACGTGAGAAGAGAGGGGATAGTGAGTGAGTGAGAAGGGATGAGACAAGAGAGAGAGAGAGAGAGAGAGAGAGAGAGAGAGAGAGAGAGAGAGAGAGAGAGGAAGAGGAAATAGATGAAAACGGAAGGAAATGTGAGTTGGAGAGAAAAGAAGTGGAAGTAGGAAGTTGACTGAACAGAGTGGGAGGGAGGGGAGGAGAGGAAGGAGAAGTGAGAGGCGAGGGAGGAAGTGGGAACGGGAAGGGGAGAGAGGGAAGGGGAGGGGGGAGGTAAACCATAACCTGCCTCACCAACCATATTAAAAATCTTTACTAACTGCTTAAATTATCCAACACCCTTTATTAAACACCCTTTATTAGACACAAAGCTATCCAACACTCTTTATTAGACACAAAGCTATCCAACACCCTTTGTTAGACACAAAGCTATTCAATACTTTTTATTAGACACAAAGTTATTCAGCACCCTTTATTAAACACCCTTTATTAGACACAAAGCTATTCAACGCCCTTTATTAGACACAAAGCTATTCAACGCCCTTTATTAGACACAAAGCTATTCAACACCCTTTATTAGACACAAAGCTATTCAATACTCTTTATTAGACACAAAGTTATTCAACACCATTTATTAAACACCCATTATTAGACACAAAGCTATTCAACACCCTTTATTAAACACAAAGCTATTCAACGCCCATTATTAGACACAAAGCTATTCAACACCCTTGAAAGTTCACCATAAAATCTGAAACTGACTTAGAAATCACATAATCGTCTCTGGGACAGATTACTACAAGTTTACTAGGACTGAAGAAGCCACCTGTGGCTTCTTCAGTCCTAGTGGCATATGTGTCACTGTATACTGTAGGCATTACCATTACCTTTCCACTCTTCACTATGAATATTTTGAGCTACGAGATGAATATTTTGAGCTACGAGATGAATATTTTGAGCTACGAGATGACGAGAGTCTTGTAGTGTTGTAAAGAATCACCTGTTGTTCTGTGAGTTTGAGCGCCTGGGCCAGGTCGGCTCTCTCAGGCCCTGAGAGGTACCGCTGGTGTGCGAAACGTCGCTCCAGTTCGAAGACCTGGGCGTGGCTAAACGCCGCCCGACACCGTTTCTTCCGCGGTGCGCGTTCCCCTTCAGTCGAATCTCCTGAAGCCGGGGGAAGAAACAAGGGAAAAAACATGTTTTATACTGTTTTATTTTTAAGATTCAGTGTGGGAGAGAGGTAGGAAGCGGTAAGCTCGTAGGGGCTACATAACGCCTGGGGGAAGAGATAGGGAAACTGGGAGGGTAGCTCCAGTTTCATGGATCAAAAGCCCCTCACTAGCATCAAATCATCCCACCTTCCACTCTTGAAGAAATGACAGCTGAGATCTCTTAGACTGTTGGTGATTGGTGGAGAAATAAAGCCGCAAATCCACGACTGTAACAATTCATAAATCTTTCAAAATATCAACAAGTGTACAGTACCTACATGTGTACGGTACCTACATGTGTACAGTACCTACAAGTGTACAGTACCTACAAGTGTACAGTACCTACATGTGTACGGTACCTACAAGTGTACGGTACCTACAAGTGTACGGTACCTACATGTACGGTACCTACATGTGTACGGTACCTACATGTGTACGGTACCTACATGTGTACGGTACCTACAAGTGTACGGTACCTACATGTGTACGGTACCTACATGTGTACGGTACCTACATGTGTACGGTACCTACATGTGTACGGTACCTACATGTGTACAGTACCTACAGTGTACGGTACCTACAAGTGTACGGTACCTACATGTACGGTACCTACAGTGTACGGTACCTACAAGTGTACAGTACCTACAGTGTACAGTACCTACATGTGTACAGTACCTACATGTGTACGGTACCTACAGTGTACGGTACCTACAGTGTACGGTACCTACAGTGTACAGTACCTACATGTGTACGGTACCTACAAGTGTACGGTACCTACAAGTGTACGGTACCTACAAGTGTACGGTACCTACAAGTGTACGGTACCTACAAGTGTACGGTACCTACAAGTGTACAGTACCTACAAGTGTACTGGTACCTACAAGTGTACGGTACCTACAAGTGTACGTACCTACAAGTGTACGGTACCTACAAGTGTACGGTACCTACAAGTGTACGGTACCTACAAGTGTACGGTACCTACAAGTGTACGGTACCTACAAGTGTACGGTACCTACAAGTGTACGGTACCTACAAGTGTACGGTACCTACAAGTGTACGGTACCTACATGTGTACGGTACCTACAAGTGTACGGTACCTACAAGTGTACGGTACCTACAAATGGGTAAATCAGACACCTGTGCAACATCTGGGTATATCTTTATTTGAAAAAAAAAAACAGATACTTAGAAGTTTCACACTTAGTAGAACTTTTGGTCACATGACCGAGACCTTCTGCTGGTATACCCGTCCACCCTGTAAAATAATTAGGAGGACGTGCCAACCGGTTGAGGTGCCAGCCGGTTGAGGTGCCAGCCGGTTGAGGTGCCAACCAGTTGCGGTGCCAACCGGTTGAAGTGCCAACCTAGGCTAGCTGCCAACAAATTCGCGATATTTCAGATCATCTTTTCTAAGCTCTTAGTACATCCAACTGTTTTGTAGACTGTTTTGGAAACAGTTGTTTTAGACTATTGTCAGCTTGTTAAGGTATTTAGATGTACTCCTGTTAACTCTTTTGGGGCCTAGTTCCTAGGCTTTTTGTGTGTCCATATATTCTTGTGCTACCATCCACAGGATCGATATGAAGTGCACAATAAACCAGCTCCTTCTACGGCAAACTCTACTAATTTCCGTAAGAAACTAAACTGTCTTTAAGGAATGATGTGATCATCTCTAAGACACTCGCGTAGTGACCAGTAACTGGATGGGTGACCCAGACACGACTTTCCGTCACCAACCGCATACCGTCTATGATTTGCAGTCCAGGTTTTGCAACGTTTTAAATGTCACACGAAATATGTGTAGCAATTTCACGTTTGTAAAATTGTTTAGTCGTTGATTTTCACTTCACTGGTCAATGTATATACGATATGTATGTTTTTGTGTATGTGTTTAGCATGTATGAGCGTATACTCGCATAAAAATACCACGGCGAAAAATAGTAAGATGTGTGTGTAATCACATGTGTGTGTAATCACATGTGTGTGTAATCACATGTGTGTGTAATCACATGTGTGTGTAATCACATGTGTGTGTAATCACATGTGTGTGTAATCACATGTGTGTGTAATCACATGTGTGTGTAATCACATGTGTGTGTAATCACATGTGTGTGTAATCACATGTGTGTGTAATCACATGAAAACTCAGTTGTTTTTTCTATTTTTCACTGAGGTAGTTTTATATATTCTCAATCACGCGACTGTTGTGATTTCTTCTGTGTATACTTGTAAGCATTGATCAAATTGTTAGAGGAGCACATGTCTTACTAAACATTATGATACTTTTCATGTGAATATAACGTGTTATGAAGGCCAGTTCTCACAGAGAACACACAGCAGCCGTATATAACGTGTTATGGAGAACAGTTCTCACAGAGAACACACAGCAGCCGTATATAACGTGTTATGAAGAACAGTTCTCACAGAGAACACACAGCAGCCGTATATAACGTGTTATGGAGAACAGTTCTCACAGAGAACACACAGCAGCCGCATACCAGCAGTTAGACGCAGACTGGGATCAACAACAACTCATCAACGTCGAGATCATCACAAGAGACATCAACGTCACTAAAACACCCACAGTAATGTTCAGTTTACACCCCTTGTTCCAGAGATGAAATACCCCGACAATGGTTTTACGAGGTAGTTAAATTTATATGATGTAATTGAAGGTGTTAAAAAGTGTTAGGATACACATAAATCATTACTATATATATATATAGTATAATCTTTTTCTGGATTACCTTGTCATTTTTATTATCAGTATTAAATATCACTGACCATTTATCGACTGCTAAAACTCGTAATTACCAATGTAATTCTTGCGTGACGTCAGGAAGGCTTTATTACAGAGTTACTTTACAATTATGTTTGTGAGTCGCAACGCTTCATGAGAGTTGAGAAAGCGTAATTGTATTTGCAAATGAAGACTGAATGGCACAGGAGAGTAATTTTTGAATTACATTATTATTATTATTTTGTTATTATCCAGTATAATAATATAATAAGAGACCATTAAAAAAAGACGTGCTTTTCAGCTGTCGATTATATTAGAAAATTATTATTGTTATATTACGTTATTATTATTATTATTATTATTATTATTATTATTATTAATATTATTATATTACATTATTATTATTTATTAATATATTACATTATTATTTATTAATATATTACATTATTATTATTTCTTATTGTCATTATTTTGTTATCCTTATCATAGGGAATCGCTAAAGCAGTAGGGGTCATGGGAGTGGGAATTAATGGGATTCAATGGAGTTTGATCGAAAAGGAAGAAGGTTAGTCCCAATCCCTTGAATCAAGATCCCTCTCTCTCCCCCCCCCCCTATCCTTGAAGGGATAATTGCTCTCAGAATAATTACTGCTTTTAATGTGACTGGTGTTAGGTAGTTATGAGTGAGGTTAACCTGGAGTTTACTTGGGGAGAGTTCCGGGGGTCAACGCCCCCGCGACCCGGTCTGTGACCAGTCTTGGAGCTCTGATTGGACCCTTTATGTTAACAGGGCTGTTTAGGGTAGGGGCTAATCACCATTGCCTCCTCGTTAATCACGGGTAGTTAAGGTGGTAGTTAGCTGGGGAATGGAAGAAGGGGAGGGAACTATCGTCGTTAATTCTCTCTTCCACAGCCTTTAGTGAGGAAGATGTTTAACGAGGTACTTTAGTACATATGTTTAACGAGGTACTTTAGTACATATGTTTAACGAGGTACTTTAGTACATATGTTTAACGAGGTATTTCAGTATAGATTTTAAATGAATTAGTTCAACAGGTCAACAGGGAAGAGGTTTAATGAGGCTATTCAACGGAGATATATAATGAGCAATGTAATGCAGATGTTTAACGAGAAGGTGTATAAAGAGGTAGTTTAATGGAGATGATTTCGTTACGAGAAAATTTACCTAATTACCCGGGAAGGTGACCTAATGACACGGGGAAAGTGACTTAATTACCCGGGAGGGTGATTGAAAAAAAAACAGCAAGAGGGTAACGCGGCCGTTGCATTACGCGTGATTCATCACGGTACGCAAAGACGTGCGTGAGTTCCGCTAGTGAACACGGCACGGGAGTCCCGTGTACGTACCGGAAGTCCCGTGCACGCATCGCTGAGCACGTAGCGAGGACCACTACGACGACAATACCTTACGTAAACGACACACACATATTATGTTACGATACTCTAAAGTTACGATACATTTTGGTATCCTCCCATGACAACGATAATAATAATAGTAATTATTATTATTATTATTATTATTGTTATTCCACAACAGTTGCAGCCAATTACGGAAATGCGTCAAATTGGGCCCTATTTTAAGTGTGTAATGAGAGGTTGGTTCTTGTCGCGATAATGGTCACCCCTTCAACAACTGGCCTGACCAAACGGAGCTTAACCTCGGTGATCAAATAACCACGTTTTTTTCTGCAGTGCGTGTGCAAATGCACGCCCGGTATTTCGATGTATGCCCTGCCCTGCCAGACGTAAGCGTACTGTTTTTTTTTTTTTCGTTTCGTTATATTTTGATGTTCTCGGTTAATTATAGGGAAGTACGAATATAGGATGACCCGTCAGGTCACTGGTTTCACTCGCCAGGACACTGACCAAATAACTAGGTCACTGACTAGGTCACTAACCAAGTCACTCACCAGGTCACTGACCAAGTGATTCACCAAGTCACTGACCAGATCACTAACTCGGACACAGGTCACTGTCCAAGGTCCCCTGATCAGGTCACCCTTCAGGTCATTGTCCAGATCACAAAACCGGCTACTAATGCGGCCCATCACCAGGTCACTCACCAATTCACTTATCAGGTCACTGACGAGGTCACCAGAATAATGTAAAATACAATAAGGATCACGGAAGACACATTAATTAGGCTCCGAAATATTATTTATTATATAAATAATATTACGGAGCCTAATTATTTTTTTTCGAAATGTATCATACAATAAAATAAAACCGTTAATTGACACTGAAAAATTACCTTAGAATTAGAAAATAGAATTAGACTTTACCTAGTATAGAACATCCTTCACTTCAAATCTATTTGCTAGACAGCCGAAATTATATTCGATAAATATTTTCAATATATTCGGTAGATTGGTGAAATATATTGATGGATACGGAAGTTAAAACAGATTTGCGAAATAGTTTTCAGGAATAATAACTCACGCGATCAATATTTCCTCGATGGAACGTTAAAGAGACGTAGAACGTCAGATGATATACGTTTGTGAGTGGAACCGGTGATAGGCTCCGGAACAGCATGAGGAAATGGATTTTTTTTTTTTTTATGAAATTCTAAATAGGCTTCAGAAGGGCACAAAGAATTAGGCTCCTTCCAAGACGAGAGAAACTTGGCTGCTAAGCTACATGCAAAAATCTTGGGCAGATTCTTGAAAATTAATAAAAAAAAAAATGTCAGAAAGACTCACAAGAGTTTACAAATGTTTAAAAAAGGCCGTAAAGGACACTGGCGCATGAACAATAAACAATTATAAACCAGAAAGGCCTCAAGATGGTAAATAAAATAGGCTTTGACTAAAATAAAAGGTAATACTATAACGGGAAATAGGCTTATGACAAATGAAATAGAATTTAAAATTATATACAGAATAAGATTTATGACGTGCCATTTTAAAAAGGCTTTAAAATATTTTAAACATAACTTATAAATTACACAGGAAAATGGATTATGAAAGATACAGGAAATACACACAAAAAAAAAATACATTGGAAATTGGCTTTGAAACTCCATAAGAAATAGGATCTAGAATAAAAGACAGGCATTAGAACGGAAAATGGGCTTTAAAATTGAACTGGAAATAAGCTTAAAGAGTAAGGAAGCAGGAATTCCAGTAAGAAAGAGATTATGCATTAGAATGACACTTAAATAGGTTATAAATTGGATTAAAAAATAGGCTTGATACGACGCAGTAAATAACTTTCAAATTACACATATAATAGGCTTTCAAAATTCCCTTGATTCATATTAATTCAAATGACACAGGAAACAATATATACACATGCTTTCGAAATTGCAATAAATAGTTTTGAGAATAAAGAAGAAAATTGGTTTTAAGTACAATACGGACACTGAATGCTTATTACATGGATTATTATTATTATTATTGTTACATTCATGGAGAAGCTATAGGGGCCATACAGCGCTTTGGGATCGATATGGGATCGGGTTTCATGGAAAATTCGGGTAACTCCAATTGTTTTGAAAAATTACGAGTGCCAGGTGATATCAGGAGATTGTAAACACAGTGGTTGAGACTCTCACCTTTGCCTTCAGTGGAGGCGCTGTCTTGGGCGGCAGTGTGGGTAGCGTCTTCTCGATCACTGTGTTCTGTGTCCACCTCTTCCATGCTCATCTCCGAGCAGGGCGAGGTCGATCTGCTTCTCCTTCCTAGCAAGCTGTAGCCTTCTGGAGAGGAGGTTGCCTCTCGGGCCTCCGTCGACCGGGTGTTGCAGACTCCTGTAGGCCCTCCCGAAGACGGCTCGATCGAGGAACTCACTTCGGGATGGATGGCGTCCTTGGAGAGATCCATGGGCGAGGGAGAGTTGTATTTGAGCACGGATACAGGGCGAAAACCCAAGCTGGGGGAGCTTCGCAGGTCAGCCAGGCTCCTGTGGTGCTCCGGGGTGCTCCGTAGGTCAGATGGGGAACGGTTCTCCATACGAGTGAGAATGTCGGTGATGGAGAAGGGTGTGACGGAGGCCGTAGTCTGTGTCTGACTATCGGGAGAACCGGGCTTTTCCATCTTGATCAAAGTCTCCATAACAGTAAGATATTTCTTCTCATAAACATAAACGGTCGTCAAGGAACATCACAACGCAGGTTACCACCGGCTAAAACAAAACTTTTCTCGCTTGCACAATCGTCCCCTCAAACCATCGTGAAGATGAACGTAAACAAGTCCACAAACTTTTCCGAAAGTCCAACACTGACAAGGGGCCACAAGTTGCTAGTGACGCGGCTGGCCAAGGCACGTGTGGGAGCCCTCTTCCCAAGCCCTCAAATTCCCGTGTGTTTCCCCTCAGCCCTCACCAGAGAGTGTGAGGGTCGGTGGGCGTCGCTGCTGCCAGGGAGGGGATCGAGGCAGTGGGCAGAGTCTGCGGTTCAGACTATTTGTACTCTAATTGGTTCTGTCACTTGCTTCCCTCTATCTCTTCCCCAGATGCTACAGCTCCATTAGTCCCACGCGACCAACTTCAAAACTCATCAGGGCTTACCGAGCACCAAGCAGTTGCCAAGTCCCTCGTTGAAACTCTTTATTGTAGCCACTAGAAATAATACTTCCCTGTTTACATTATTTTCTTTTCATGTAAAATATCCCATTACAAAAACTATTAGATTTAGTTTTAACTGGGAAGGCACTGATTTCATAAATAAATTACCAGCGTGCCTTCTGCAGACTCTAGCAAGAATAATAAGTTACAAGGGGCGGTCTTTAGGAGAGCCAACCAGCTCACGAGGCTTGATACGAGGGGAGAGGTTGGGCGGAGCCTCTATCACAGCGAGGGGAGGTGCCGGTTGAGGCATA
>WNWK01000253.1:105000-237500 GCA_009830355.1 Cherax destructor | reverse complement strand
GATTTGTAAATGGTTCTATCTATAAGGATGGGCTGGCAGGCGCAGACGTTGCCACCCACTGTCTGAAGTCTACCACTGAATAGGCAAAAGCGTCACCCACTGTTTGAAGTCTACTACCGGAAAGACAAAAGCTGTCACCCACTGTCTGAAGTCTTCACATGAAACGAAATAAGTATTCTCTCCGGGTGTTATTGTTTGTGTCTAGTTGTATACAAAACACAAAGGAGAACGATATCGTTCTTTGAGTTCCTGACCACTTGCTCCTTAATCACAAGGAGAGAACATGCATCTGCTTTACGTTTTCGCTCACACAGACGAGCAGAAAAAAAAACATAGATCTTCTTGAGGGAGCTAAAAACCATATACTTTTTAAATGATAATAATAATGGTTTTCGAACAGCATGACGCGGAGCCTATAATAAGAACCAGCATTAGAAAAATGTAACTTAGCATCAAGCCATAGTGGACGGAGGAACGAGCCTTCACATCTCCTTGTGCTAAATAACCCACACGGGTGTAACCAGTCCCATAAATAAATATAAATCTACCTTTGTATTCCTTTGTCCTTCTTATCATTGTAGTTTGTTCGTTAGATCTGGCAAAGCTGTTTCCAAGTAGCAATTATTTTTTAAATCCCAGCAAGCGTAGGGATCGAACCCATGGTAGGAGAGTCCTGAAAAATCCCAGGTCGGTGCGTTAACCACTGGGCCAGCTGGCTCTAATAGGATTCATCCATGGGTTCCACTCTCACCCGTTCTGTGATTTGTTTGCAATTCCGTGTTATTGCGATTTCTTGAGTTATGATTGTACTGTGAAGGATGTGGTGGGTGGTAAATGCTAGATAATAAACATGCAGTAACTCATTCATTTTGATAGAAAGGAATGCGGATATGCAAGCAGACAGGCAGCAATAAAGCCAGATAAATAGGAAGAACACAGGTAGGAAGACTGGTAAATGAGCAAGAAGAAATGCAGGTAAGCAGAGAGAAAGAGAGAGAGAGAGAGAGAGAGAGAGAGAGAGAGAGAGAGAGAGAGAGAGAGAGAGAAGAGGCGAGAAAGCGGATAAGCAGAGAGAAAGCACAGGCAGAAAAGTAGTTAGATAGGCAGGCAAGTAAGCAGACAGAGAAGGGAAGCCACCAGGAGCGACACTGTTAACTTCCATCGACCCCAGTGCTATATTTACCTGGTTGACGTCACAACACCTTCAGTAGTAAACAAGGTCTTCCTTTTCCCCATTCTTTTTCCCTGAAGGTTCACAGGTTGAAGCCACGGCTCCTGAGACATCCTCGGCAGGCGGGAATTCTGGTCTCTGCGTCAGGTACACAAGTTGAACACGGGTCCTCAGACATCCTCGGCAGGAGGGGACCCACGTCTCTACGTTAGGGTAAACACTCGTTACATGCAATAGATAAACGAATGGGCAAAATCTAATGGAAAGGTTACAGAAATATAATGGGTTGAATAGGGAGCAAAGGTTGTAACTAAAGCTGTAAACTCACCCTTAGATCGACGGTCGGAGAGATACCTATTACACACTAGTACATATATGGAATTTAAGGGAAAATTCATATATGTATATATGGGTCCATGCAGCAGTTATAATTTAATTATACTGTCATATACAGAGATACATGCAGACAGTTTATGGTAAATATGAACACTTAAGGTACATGACGGGTTATGGTAAATAACATTAAATGTGATTATCTTTATGTATGGATTCAGGAAAGCCGGCCTGCTGGATTTGAGCTCTGAAAATAGGATGAACAGTGCCTGTGCTCTGAAGGATGGGTGGAGATGTTGTGATTCCAGAGGTGGGAAATACAGTGCCTACACTCCAAAGAATGGACAGTGAAGTTGTGATTCTGAAATAAAGGTATCTGAATTGTGATGTCCGCGCACTTATGGCATGAAAGCTGTTGTATGAGTGATGGTGAAGGGGATTTCTTCTTTGGATCAATCTACCTTGCTGGGATACTGCGGATTTGATAAAAGGAACCGTAAGTTTACGGCAAACAGGTTGACACGGTGGTTTAGGGTAAATATCCTTACATAGAAGAACATGCAAGTGGTTTATAACCATAAGACAATATTTTTTCACTCAGAACAAAGATAAATCAGCTGGAAGGGAGATTAACCAGCTAGTGTTCAGCTGGAAGGGAGATTAACCAGCTAGTGTTCAGCTGGAAGTGGAACCAGCTTTACTGGATAGGGGAAAATCACATGAAAAAAAATTTTACAACCAAGCTATACGAAAGACGGGAAAACAGAAAACCTCAAAGTGATGTTTGGGGAAGAAGCCAACAGGAGGAGGAAGAAGTGTTTTGTGACGAAATGGCGAAGATGAGGAGATAATAAGCGAATAAAGGACGCAAGAGAGGGAGAGAGAGAGAGAGAGAGAGTTGGTTCATGAGCACACACATCTACTATTTAACTCTCTGAGCGAGTATAGTAATTAGTCAACCTGCTATCACCCATCCAAACATTAACCACAGGTAATGCGTAAACCCAAAACAACCACGCGTACACATATATCCGATTAACCAATTTATCCATCTGTCAACCAATCTATTCATCCATCCACCTATATCTAACTACCCATCACACTAGGTAGTAGCATATAAACACGCTCAAACACGCACCACACGCACAAGCACAGGCAAGCACGCACAGCACACACCCAAGAAACCACACGCACGCACTCACAAACATATACCCACGCACACTCTCACACGAAATATAATAAGAGAAGAGATTCGTGAGTCCGCTTTCATGATCTGCCAGACCCACCGCCACGTCCCTCCTACACAAGGAAAAACTCAACTAATGTATCGGATATGTCCTTCCCTAGCCCTCTCTCCCCTCTCTCTCTCCCCCTCTCCCTCTCTCTCCCTCCCTCCCCACAAAAAAGACTCTCCACGGGTCAAGTAATTCTATGATTGATAATCTTTTTCCCAGTGAATCCATTAAGCTTGAGATAACAGTGACGGGGTTGGCTCGCTGTGTCTCAGGTGCCAACCCACAACACGATCATCATCTGTCAATATCTGTTTTTTTACCTTTCTATGTCAAGCAGGACCCTGAGCTATGTAGTGACCCCCCCCCCCCCCACACACACACACGCAAAATGCGTCAAGTGCCTACGACAACTGCCTTTGACAACTTGTAACTAGGACACATAGAGAAACGTGGTGATTGACACTTGTGGAAGCCGTAGCGAAGAACTTTCTTAGCCAACATGTTAAGGAGACAGCGAGAGTGAAGGAAGGTGGTGAAGCAGAGTTGATCTGGGTTTTCTTAGAAAATGAATAAGACAGATCGCAAATCAATTACGGGAGCCACTGGGAACCAGCGATCATGTTGTACTAAGGATTGAGTACTTGGGAGGACGCGGAATGGAGAAAGGGAGCAGCAGAGAATGGGACAACAGAAGGGAGGATTGCGCTAGCATCAGAATTTTTTTCTGAGAGAAGTGGGATGGGAAAGTGAACTGGAAGACAGAACTGTACAAATAAATGATGGAAGTATTAAACTTATAGTGCCAAGAGGCAAAGGAAAGATACGGACCAAGGATGAGGAAAAGAAGAAAGAAAAGCATAAAAAAAAGTCCATCATGGGTTAACCAGAGAGGAAACGTGGAGGAGCAAGAGGGCTTCCAAAAAATAAATATATAGAACAAATTACAAAACAGTAGACCGAGAAACAGATGAGAGCTGGAAACAAATACGCAAGAATAAGAAGGGAAGCTGAAATACAGTTTGACAATGATGTAGCATTAAATGTCAGACCTAAACCAGAGTTGTGGAACAACACACTTATGTAAAGTTCAAGAAATTAGAGGAAACGTTTCGCCAAGCTTGGCGAAACGTTGCCTCTGATAAATGTCCTGAAGTGTACATAAGTGTCTTTTTGCACTGAGAGGGGAAAGCAACAGTGAAAGATCATGTAATAAGGATGATGGAGGAAGAAGAGATGACGGTGAATGAAGTGAGAAGTTTGAGAAATGTTTAGCGAATGATACGAAGAATTCTGAGAGCTGCCGGAGGTCAGGACAGATCAAGGGGCGCTGGAGACTATCAACACAACAACAACAAAATGTTGAAAATGGTATGCAATACAGACAAGCTGATAATTAAGACACATGTGCAAGTCCTTTAAACGTTTCGCCTACACAGTAGACTTCTTCAGTCAAATACAGAGGCCGCAGGTGTAGCAGCGAGGTAAAGATGATGGAATCAGTCCACCAACCTTGGAAAAAAAGTATTTAAGGTGGTCAGTCCCTTAGCCTGGAGCTGAAGAGGTCAGAAGTTAGTGGTACTGATCAAAGGAGTCTAGGAAGCGGGGCCAGGAGCTGAGTCCCAGCAAACATAACCTGGTTGGCACTATAGTCTGCATTTCTCCAAGCTTCGTACAAACAAACATGAGACACAACAAGGATATCCCTAAAAAAACACGTGGAAAGGGGAGTATTGAGAGGAAGGAACAGGGGAAGGGCGGAATGGGAAGGAAAGAGAAAAGGAGGGGGAAACGAAGTAGGAGGAAAGCGAAATGAGAGAGGGGGAAATGAAGAAGGATGTGAGAAATAAAGAAGAGATGTGAGAAATGTTTCTTCGTATATCTGAAAAAAAAATACAGAAAATACAACTCATACTCGATGTATTTTACACAAAGAAGAATTCCACACAGGGAGAGGAAGGGGAAGGGAGGGGAAGGGAGGGGAAGGGGAAGAGCAAAGAAGTGAGGGGAAGGGGGGGAATCCCTCTCCCCAACATGCTCAGGGGGTCTTCAGATGAGGGCGAAGTATAAAAAACTTTGCTAAATTAAAAGAGAAAATTCGGCTTGACCCTTTTCGTGATATTACCGTTCAGGAGGAAGGGAGTTATTTGGCCGCTGATCGTGTCAAAGGGAGCAGCGTATTAGTGCCTCTGGTGGTGGTGGGTGTGGGGGGAGGGGGAGGGGGACGGAGGCGAGGGGTAGGAGAAGAAGATGAGGAGGAAGGAGAGAGAGAGAGGGAGAGAGAGACACCTGCAAGTAATGGATGGATGGTTAAACAAAGGAAGGAGGAGGGAGGGGGAGAGAGAGAGAGAGGGAAAGGAGTTAGAATCTTAAGGAAGGAAGAGGAAGCATAGATGGAGGAAGTGAGAAAGACGGAGTGGAGAAAGAGGGGAAGGGAGGGAGGTAGGAAGAAATAGGAAAGGAGGAGAAAGGGAAGGAAGAAACGAAAGATAGAGAGAAGAGAGTGAAGAAAGAAAACAAGAGGAGTGAATAATGAGGACGGAAGGAAGGAAGAAGGAAAATAGAGAGAAAGGAAGGAAGGAAGAACAGAAGGAATCAGAGCATGTCTCTCTCTCTCTCTCTTTCTTTTACACAGGGTTTTACAAGGTTAGGTTAAGGTTCCTAACTTTATTTACAAGCTATGAGCTCTTACCTACATTGCTCATTTGAAAGCCTTTTAATTGTTACGAAACATAGAGGTAGGGGACAGGATGAAGTTAGAGCCATCTGTGGGCCAGCAATTTCATTTGGTCAATTGACTTCATTTCGTTGATATCATTATGCTGTATGAACATCTTCCAGACTCGAGTCATCCTAGGAATAAATGAGCTCAGATGTACCGATGTTCTGGAGAAGGGTCCAGCCAGAGTGAAGTTGCTTCTGGCTGCCCGTCTTGTTGTGTAGAAGCTCATTTCTCGCTGTCCTCGGAGTGGAGCCAAGTGTGGTACTTTGACAATGTTGGCCTTGTTAATAACAGTAAGGTCGTCCACATCCCTCCGGTGTTGAAGGCTCTGCAGAAATGACAGATCTATCCAGGCTGGGTCCAGGCGAGAGATGATCCATCTTGCTTTGTTCTCTACTCTGTCAAGAAGACGCAGATGAGACGTAGAGTAAGCAACCCAGGAAAGTGGAGTATACTCAAGGTGTGAGCGTACTTGTGCCTCTTACAAAATCTTGCAACTTCTACTGTCGAGCAGATGCAAGATGTGTCGACATACTGTAAGCTTCCTGACGGCCTTGTTTACAAAATTTACAACGTGGTTCTTCATGATCAATTTGGAGTCAAATTTCACCTCAAGGATGAGATGAAGAAGGTCACTGTAGTAGACATTCCATAACAATGGCCCAAGCTCACTTCCCTGTGGAACACTTGCCCCAATAGGATGTCTTGTTGACTATGTCCCATTGAGAACTACACTTAGAGATCTACCTTGAAGGTAATCGCTGAGGAGACATAGTGCAGAGCCTTCAATTACCAGTGCTTGCAGTTTTGCCAAGAGTCCCTGGTGCCATACTCGGTCGAATGTCCAGTGCTACCACACAACTGACTTTGGATTCACCTAGTGCCTGGTGCCACTTAATGGAAAGGTTTAACGACAGATCAGCAGCAGAGTAACCTTTTCTGAAGCCGTATTGACGGTCACAAAGAAGTGAGTGGTAGTCGAAAAACTGTGTCATCTGCCGTGAGATTATTGTCTCAAGAATCTTGCCAGTGATTGACAGGAGTGACACTGGTCTGTAGTTGCTGATTTCCGCTCTGCTCTTCTTTTTGTGAACTGAGACCATATCTGCCTCTCTCTCTCTCTCACTTTCTCTCTCTCTCTCTCTCTCTCTCTCTCTCTCTCTCTCTCTCTCTCTCTCTCTCTCTCTCTCTCTCTCTCTCTCTCTCTCTCTCTCTCTCTCTCTCTCTCTCTCTCTCTCTCTCTCTCTCTCTCTCTCTCTCTCTCTCTCTCTCTCTCTCTCTCTCTTCGTAATTAATATTCCACATGTTATTTGATTTCGTTGTTAAGTGATAAAAATGTTGTGAATGTGAAGAAGCAACTGACGCGTAATTTCTCGAGGGACTTGAAAATAAAAATGCAGAAGAGAGAGGAAAGAGGGTAATAAGAGGGGGAGGAGGTTGAAAAAAGGGTCAGACAGACATGAAAGAGGGTAAATGAACAGAAGAGAAATGAGAAGAGGAAAGAGATTGGAGAGCACTCACACAATATATATATATATATATATATATATATATATATATATATATATATATATATATATATATATATATATATATATATATATTACACGTACACTGAGGGCTATTAGCCATCGAGAACAAGGTCATCTACCATAAACCACGCGCTTAACCACCCATCAGCCTGGCCACGGTGATCACCCCCTGCCTGGTTATTTATACAGATTTCTCGTGCACCATTTTGATAATAATTACGGCAAGATGTTACAAGATCTTGCACGAGGTCGTTTAAGCCGGCCGTAATTACAGAGGCGGAGAGTCGTAGATTACCTCAGAGGTGTATGTTGGGTAAATGGAAAGGTGCCTCATCCCGTGAACTTTTCACGCCCTGGTCAAGACGCTCCTGCTGCTGCTGGCGCGCGCACGCGTGTGTGTGTGTTTGTGTATTTACACACACACATTCACACACGCATACACAGTTGCATGGGTAGGCATGATGGGGGCTATGATAGCGCAAGCATAATAAAGCCAGTGATAGAAGAATGATAGGTACCGGTCGTGTCTGAACAAGACGCGGGGCCAGGAGCCGTGACTTAACCCAAGCAGCCACCTATAGGTTCGTATAAAAAGGCGAGTACATATACTCGCATTTGAGTACAAATTGGAGAGTACACACCAAAAGTAACACTGGTCAAGTATCAGAAAAACACTGAGTACCGGAAGGAGAATTTGTATGGTTGTTAACGGATGGAGAATAAGTGTGTAATATAAGAAGAGAGAGAAAAACAGAAGATAACGTTAATGAGAATAAGAGAGGTGGGGGAAGAAGGCAACAGGCAGAGAAATTGTTCTTGGCCAACAGAGAGAAGCATGCGATAAACCTGAAGAACTAGAGGGAGAGATCTCAGGATGAGATGAAGCGACGAAGGTGAATGTTTGCTGAAACACTGACAGACCGAATAGGAATGACATACGCGGTAAACGTGAATGTTGTTGACTGGACCAGTAGCTACGTGTGTCAGTGAACGCTGTTGACTGGACCAGTAGCAACGTGTACTGGGCAGACTATAAAGCAAACTATTATATTGCAAAATTTAAGAAGAGGAAAGAACACGCTTACAAAGAAATAACAAGGCACCACAGCATTGAAAAATGTTTGAACAAGGAAATCCTCCGGTTCGAGTGATCTTCTCAAATGAAAGAACAAGTGAAGAAATACTGGTAAGACAACAACAGAGAAGTCTTACTGGTGTTACACATGGACACCCTGTAACGAGAGACACGAGAGACCTGATTAAAATAACATAAATAACGAGGAAATTTCAAAAAACAGGTCTTAACACATTGAGAAATAAACTCTACTCCCTGTTTGTTTGTTTTTTTTAATTTTGGACCCAACACACAGGCTAGAGTGCCAGTCTTCCCCTTAGAACCCTCTCCATCCATCCTGCTACTACACTAAAACACTCTCCCTCATCTATACACACTTTCCAACACTCCAAACCTCACCCTAGGTCTACAAGGTCTACACACAACGGCAGACACTAAGATAAACAACGAATTATGAAAAATAGTGTGCGAAGTAATAATATACATTAGAAAGAGTAGAACCAAAATTATTTTTGACAAGAGACGCAGAAATTTCAAAAGGGATAATAAAAGCTAAGAAGAGGTGGAGGAAGGGTAGCCTTATTGATAAGTAAAAGAAAATAGATTTTGGGAAACACCAAAATGCAGGCTGTTCTTGGATTCTATTTTAAGAAAAACTGTATCAAGAAGAACAAAGATTGCAATAGCAGTAGTATATAATATCTAGCAAGCAACAAGAGAGTCAAAGAGAAATACAAGAATATAATAAGCATCATTGAGGGTAGTACTTGCAGGATGTAGAGAGAGAGAGAGAGAGAGAGAGAGAGAGAGAGAGAGAGAGAGAGAGAGAGAGAGCAACACTTTCCATCCTGTGAGACCTCATCCAAGAAGAAACACACCAGCAGTCATTATAATTATAAAACCAAATCTCTACAGACACCGTTGTTTGGAAGCTTCACTAATTGCTGTTATAAGCAAGAGTCGCACAGAAAACGGGAAGTTGACGCATCACCACCATTAGCTAGAAGCGAACTGGAGAGCAAATCTAATGGACACAGCGCATTAGAACTTTGTTGTCCAAAATCTGGAAGGACCAACAAGAATGAGTGAGGGAGATTTAACATCAATATTAGACTTACCATTGAAACAAAGAGAAGCTGACATTGGTAAGATTGAATACGAGGATCCTGTAGGTTCAGCATCATGCCACAACTGCATCCCGATGTACAGTTAAATTCTGGAGGTAAGAAAAAAAATGGAATCGATAGATGGGGAACAAAATATGTAAATGATGTAAAGAAAAACGACAATTTGAAGAATGAGATACTTTTGCTCAGGTGTCTCATTCTTCAAGATATAGCATGCCAGGAAAACTAATACAGGAGAATGAGATTTTGTCGAAAATTAACTAGATATTATAACGACACAACACATGCTGAAGTACACACAGACCAGTGAAAATTTAGTCTCAGTACGAAAGAAAAGGAAAGTAATGCAGGAAAAGAACTCATAGTTCAGGAACAGACGAATGGAAGAGGAGGAGATGAACAAAGAATCCATGGTTCAATAAGCAACGTATGAAAGATATAAGGAAGGAAAGGCACAAAGAAAGCCCATAGACAAAAAAAAAAAAGAGCAAAAGAGTCGAAATACCAGGAACGAATATCAAAAACCAGAGTGACGAAGAAGAAAAAATATCATAGCAACCAAAGTTGAAAACCATTAAAAACTATCCAAAGCCAAAGCAGTGTGAAACCTGAGGATAAGTAATCGTGGTAATCGGGATGAAGGAAACTTGAGGAGGATAGGTAGACTTAAGAAGGGCGAGAGAAATATCTGTGAAGAGCATTTGACGCATAAGAAGTGGATGGGGGGAAAGAGTTCAGAGTTTATATTAATCAGAGTTGACCAGATCCTTGGAGGATCGAACCAGTTATCCAAAAGAATCCTTCATTGATGTTGATGCTTTTTTAAAGTATCTGATCCCTTTTGCGGCACTGGATGGGTGGCTGTGCTGGCTAATTAAGGGCAACAGGGTAAAAACGACAAAGAAAGACACAATACCGTGACTGGAACGATAGACAAATAACCCGCTCATAGGAGAGAGAGGAGCTTACGACGACGTTTCGGTCCGACTTGGACCATTTACAAAGTCACACTAACACAAAAGATATAGGTATAGTGTTTGTCAGGAAACAGGACAAGTGTTACCTGACGCGGGTCTTAGTCATATGATGACCCGCAGCTGGAGCATTTGGTCATCTGACCGAGACTTTCCGCTGGCTTACTGGTCCACCTCTTTAAAAAAATATGGTTATGATTATAACCATATCTATGATTAATATAACACAAAAGAGTGAGGGAGCCAGCAGAGAGGACGGGAGGGACGGGACCAAGAGAGGAAGAAGAAGAAGTAGCAGTGGTTAGGTAAAAACGTATCGTTACTTCATTGTCTTTGCGCTTCAAACAATCGTAAACAAAAGAGCCAAGAAAATGTTTAGCAAAGAAAACACTGACCAGAGAAAACGTACGTAAAACAACAATTTTGATAGGAAAAACGTTCATCGAGTGTGGGGAAAATAGAGCGAAACAGAGTGAAAAAAAAAATCTTGTTAAAATCGAAACTCGAAGACAAAACCAAAACAAATAAATTCTGATGTAACATCTAATATAAAAAAAAATACTTTCAACAACTTCAAAACAAAAAGCAAGAATAAAACAAAACAAAAAGAAAAGCTGTCTTCACAGAATCACTAAGAGATTCTCTGTGTCGGGAATCATGCAAAGGAAATAATGGTGGCGAAACTGGGTTAAATGACAGGGTATACACATCGGAAGGTGTATATCTCTGTGTATATATACACCGAGAGGTGTATATCTCTGTGCATATAAACTGAAAGTTTGCTTTTATCCCTATTTTAAGGCTTAGAGTATTACTGATGTTGGCATACAAGTGAAATGCGGCATTAATGACCCTCGTGCAGTAGATAGGTATTAAACCTCACCAAATAGCTCTGATGCACCAGGCTGTTGGTGCTGCTGCTGCGTTGTGTTGTTTGCCCCCATGCAAATTATTTACTCGGGATATTGTTATCCCAGGATGGAGGAGGAGGCAGGACGACCGCCGTTACGGCCGGGTTTCTGGATATTATGGAAACGAATGACCCTCGAGCACACCATCCTGGAATAAGTATGCTTATATATATCCTCCGCTCCTGATGGTTATAACCCCGTGTGTGTGTGTGTGTGTGTGTGTGTGTGTGTGTGTGTGTGTGTGTGTGACTCACCTAGTTGCGGTTGCAGGGGTCGAGTCATAGCTCCTGGTGTGTGTCCTCCATTTTTAAATCATTCCAGTGGTCAACCACTGGTGGCGAAGAATTTCGGTTTTAGAATTCCTTAAGATACAGTTATTTTCCCCTCGGTTTACACATGCGGTGTTATTCCTGTTGTAGGCACAAAGAAACCTCCTTTATCTATTCTTTCACGTCTTACATTACTTTATATGTAGTTATCATGTCTCCTCTCCTCTTTTATCTCTCAGTCAGCTTGCGCATCTTTAGTGTTTTCAACCTTTTATTATAATTCATATATATTTTGTAACTCGTTAAGTCATTTTGTAGGTATTCTTTGAAGCTTGTTTAATTCATTTATTTTTGAGGGTGTGGCCGTAACACAATTGCGCTGAATTTTTTTCAATTTAGGCCAAATATATGTCGTGTAAAACTTTTTTATATAGTTTTTCTCTATTAAAACATTGGGAAATTATTGAATATTTCGCCGGAGTACTTAATGAGTCTCTAACATTTTCGTTTGTATGATATTTGTATGATTTATTTTTTCAATAACTCTTGTCTTTCTTCATCTGTCTGTTACTCTCAGTATTTTTTTCACACAGTCTACATTATTTATTTGGGCTGATTTCGCTTTCTCCCATTTCCATTACACGGTATTTCTATACGTGTTATTTCATCATCCTTCTGTCACTCCATTCGTTTAATTTTTCTAAGTCATCCTGTAGAGATTTTGTCATTATTGTTACCTAAGATATTTTAATCATCCACACACATTTATTTTTTTTTATTCCTTCAGGTAAGTCACTTACATTAATGTAAAAGCATTAGAGGAACAAGTAGGGATCTTACTGGCACTCTGCTGGTGACATCTTAGTGGCACTCTGCTGGTGATATCTTAGTGGCACTCTGCTGGTGACGTCTTAGTGGCACTCTGATGGTGACATCTTAGTGGCACTCTGATGGTGACATCTTAGTGGCACTCTGATGGTGACATCTTAGTGGCACTCTGATGGTGATACGTCTCCACGAGGACATTCTGCCTCGTATAACTGTTCGTATTTTTTCCCCTCTGAAAAATTCTCTCGTTCTTTATTTTATTTCTCCAATATTTTTGCAGTTTCCAAATCATTCGTTCATGATATATATATATATATATATATATATATATATATATATATATATATATATATATATATATATAATTATATATATATATATATATATATATGAGTTTGCGAACGTATGAAGCCTAAAGAGTTAACCAGTTAGCTGATTTTCGCTCTTTAGATATTTAATCGATTAAACCACGGAACGGGTGAGGTTTGAACGCTTGGCGAGTGAGTAAACCACCCGCTCTGTGGGTTTGTTTGCAATCGTTTTATTACGATTTCCTGAGTCATTTAATACTATTTTTTTAATTTTTACAGCACATGCCCCAGGGATACAGGACTGCAGTTTAAATGGCCTTTCCTGACACACCTTTCAGGCAAAGTGTGTGTGCCATTTTAGATTTGTCAGCCGTATTTTACCTTCTTGTGGAGGGTGAGTCGAGGTGGGAGTTGAAAGGGAAGAGTTGAGAGGAAGGTAGAGGGGAAGGGTTTGAGGTAAGAAGGGAGCAAATGAAGGGAAAGAGGGAGGTTTTGAAAGTGGGAACGGAGGGTGGAAGGATAGGAGAGAAAGTGAGAGAGAGAAAAAAAGGGAACGTGAAAGGAAGGGGAAAGGTTAGAAGATGTAGGGAAAGAGAGAGAGAGAGAGAGAGAGAGAGAGAGAGAGAGAGAGAGACAGACAGACAGAGAACTTCCAAGAAAACAATAAGAAATTCCAAAACATGTATACAACTGAGCAATATGAAATGTCCAATTGACGGCTTTTCAGTAATAAATTTTGAAGGAAAATAGAGAGAAATGTTAAACAAGCAAATAAAAAGGGGATTAAATGACCATATCATACGCCAGGCAGGGCTTAGGAAAGTCAGCTGGTGACAGGTGGAGTTGTCGTACATGAGGTGAGGCACCGATCAGGTGACATGACAACAGTCATGGCGGATCAACAGTGACATGAACACTGTTGTTATTAGATGTTTATGAACTGTTCCTTCCCCTCCCCACCCCCTCAGCTTGGGGGAATGAGGGGAGGGGAGAAGAAAGCGGAGAAAAGAGAAGACAACGAGCATTTAGAGGGAAAAGATGTGGGTAGAAAAGAAAAAAATAGGAAGAAGATGTAGAAGAGGAAGAAGAAATGGGGAGAAAGACAGGTTGGAGGAGAGAAAGATGGTGATGAAATAGAAGAAGAGACGGGAATAAAAAAGAGAGAAGACAACAGGTTTTATGAAGCAGAGGTGAGATGAAAAGGGAGATAATACCATGGACGAGATAGAAGCAGAATCATAGAAGAGGAGCAGAAAGAAGAAAAGAAAAAAGAGGGGAATGAGGAACAGGAGGAGGAGGAGGAGGAAGAGGAGGATGAGGAGGAGGAGGAGGAAGAGGAAGTGGAAGAAGAGTCGCAGGGAAAATGTAGCATAATGATTCATTAACCTAACTCCTTACTAAGCCCTAGACAGCGAACGTAAAAAAAACGAACGTTAAAGAGACTCTTGTATTTAATATTTACAGCGTCGTTTTTCTTGCCTTATTATTCACAACAACCAATTACAAACTTGTAACAGAAAAAAAGCCCCCAAAAAATTTAAGTACAAAGCTAATGTAGCCATTAATTTATGATTATTTACTGTTGTAAATTACTTAGGTAAACGTTCAGGTGACATTAAATATAGTGTGTGTCGTCACTCTTCGTTAGCTAGTGCAACGTCTAGTAGGTCACGTTTAACTAGGCATTTGAGTGTTAATACCGTAATAATAAGGTTTAGGGGTAGTTTACGCCCTCTTGGGTCTCCCCCCCCCCTTCCGTGACGTCATTCACTACCACATCGTAATCCTGTGTTCAGTTGGACTTTACGTCCTGATGACTTTTGCTTGAGCGATGTGACTGTGTGAGTACACGAGCAGTGTTCCTGCGTAGTTAACTGACCTTCCTTTCCTCCTACCTACCTACCTTCCTTCCCTTCCCTTCCCCTTCCTTTCCTTCCCTTAACAAGGAGAAACGAGATCTCCACAACCCCCACACTTAGACCTCCACAACCCACACACTCGGACTTCCACAACCCCCACACTCAGACCTCTACAACCTCCACAACCCACACACTCAGACCTCCACAACCTTCACACTTAGACCTCCACAACCCCCACACTTAGACCTCCACAACCCCCACACTTAGACCTCCACAACCCCCACACTTAGACCTCCACAACCCCCACACTTAGACCTCCACAACCCCCACACTTAGACCTCCACAACCCCCACACTTAGACCTCCACAACCCCCACACTTAGACCTCCACAACCCCCACACTTAGACCTCCACAACCCCACACTTAGACCTCCACAACCCCACACTAGACCTCCACAACCCCCACACTAGACTCACAACCCACACTAGACCTCCACAACCCCCACACTTAGACCTCTACAACCCCCACACTTAGACCTCCACAACCCCCACACTCAGACCTCCACACACACACTTGTCATCCCAAACCTCCCAACAACCACAACCCATAACAGGTATGACAGTCCAAGAGACGGGGAATTCTTAAAACTGGTTGCAAATATTTAAGAGTAAACATAAACACACCACAGTTAGTACTCTAATTTCCCCTGGTACATTTTCACTGGCATGTCCCACCAGATAAACTGTATTTGTCGCAGTGTAGGTAAACAAATACTACAAATTTCGAACCAGGGAAAGATCCTAGCTATAACAATAACACCTAAAAGTAACAGCAGCAACATCTACAAGTAACTACACTATCTAGAAGTAACAACACTATCTAGAAGTAACAACAACAACACCTAGATGTAACAAGACCACCAAAAAACGTAAACATCTCCTGAAGTAGAGAAAGTTCAGAGACAGAAGAAACACTATCAAGAAAACAAGTGTTACAGCACTAGATGAGAGAAGAGAAAGAGGAGATATGATTACGACGTACAAGATACTCGGGAGACACGACAGAGAAGAGAGAGAGAGAGATGGTTGAAAAGGAGGGAGCCCAAGACAAGGGTGCTTCGATGTAAGTTAAAGTCGCAAATAAGTCACAGGAAGATCAGTAAATATTTGTTTTTGTCATTTGGATGGAAGTAGAAGCGACTAGAAAAGAAATTGTTGGAGTCAAACAAACACACACACACACACACACACACACACACACACACACACACACACACACACACACACACACACACACACACACACACACACACACACACACACCTTCACTCTACACTAAGTGTGTCTTCATGATCCCTTCTTACACTTCGTTGTAATTAATGACAGGTGGGTGGTTATGTGGCGAAGGTGTGTGTGTGTGTGTGGCATCACTTGATCTCTGGCACTGTGACGTCACCCTTACTGAATAACTTGCACTCTGGCACTGTGAGTACAAACACTGAGCCGTCTTAATCCCTTGTTATTCCCATTCGTCTTATAACCACTCTTTAATTACAACTTAAATGCGGCAGCAACGCACTTGGGCTGCGTTCACGACAGTCATGTTCATCAAGGCCGCGTTAACCGGAGTTATGTTCACCGAGAGTCGTGTTCAATAAGGGGTCCCGTTCAACGAGGCTGTGTTCATCGGGGTGACACCACTCCTACAAGACAAAGACCACGGCATGTCGCTTTTAACTACAGGAAGTCCTCACTTAACATAGTCGATGAGTTCTTGGAAACTGCAACTTTAAGCGAAACGACGTATAACGAAACCGTTTTACTACAGGCTAACTTATATAAACAAGAGTTAATTTGCTACGGTGAGGGAGAGCTGAGAGGGAGGGCAGTAGTGCTACAGACGCCATCACTATGGAGTATATCACTCTGGGGCGCTCTAAAGTCGTATATTTACTCTAATGTTGACATTTTCATTATTTTAGGCATCACATTTTTTTTCAGAATTATATATGAAACATCCTACATATCATAAAAACCGAATAGAAACAACCATAAGGAAGGAAATCGACATAATAGGAAAGCTGGGTAAGGAGCACCTCCTCCTTCGTCGGCACTTATAGACTCTCCTGTTAGTTGTATGTTACGTAGATTTAAGAGTTTCTTAAAACGTTCAAACCAATCACGACTTGCCACGAGGGTTTCACTTTCAGCACTAGAAATCCGTTTTTTTTTTTTTTAGATCTTCAAATGAACTTAAAGCTTTCATTTGTATGGCCATTAGCGAACACGGAGAGTTACGCCGATGCAAGTCCTCCGTCCAGATATTAAAAAAGTCTTTCCGTATTTTTTTCATTCCTGGCCGGGAATTGATTTCCTTTTCTCATCAGCGTTATAAAAAAAAACGACGTTGAACGAAACGCCGTTAAGTGAGGACTTCCTGTGCACTTATAATATGTCCATTTTTTGATACGTGAACAAGACCACAACACAAATGCTGATGATCAAGCTACAAGCTATGTCAAGGTGTGTGTGTGTGTGTGTGGGTGTGTGTGTGGGTGTGTGGGTGTGGGTGTGGGTGCGGGTGTGAGAATCCCAACCACAGCCCATTACCCCTAGCACCCTCCTCCCTTCGTAATCACACCAGTTTGAATAGAATACCACCCAGGGGCGATTGCATGCGCTTCCTTCCCCTCCCCACCTTCCCCTCTCCCACCTTCCCCTCTCCCACCTTAACCTCCCCACCTTCCCATCTCCCACCTTCCCCTCCCCCACCTTCCCCTCCTCCACACAACTAGGTAGGAAGGGTGAAAAAAAATCCGAAATTGCAGTCAAAAATGGCGGGCGCAGTTAGAAGCGCCCTCTGGACAAGGCGAGACAATCGCCGGAACCATAAAATCCTTGACAAAACATCGTACTTAGTCTCCCAATGGAAGCCACACTAATGTAATGAAGTTAGAGCGCTCGCTTCTGGCAATATTCCTCTCGTCCTCGTCCCGTTTTCCTCTGAATCTCGTTCGTTTCCCCGTGGATCTCGCTCGCTCTTATGTTTGGATTCTAGGGTAAAAACACAGTCAGAGCGTCCAGCGTCCCCTTCAGCCCCTAGGTGTCTGGCTATGGTGGCACGGATGCTGCTCTTTGAAGGGTTTGCTCTTCTCCAGGCTTCATTATAGATATATATTCACATAGATGTTGCCTCTGAGATGGAGGTGAGATGATGGAGGTGTGCGAACGAAGGCAGGAGGAGTCATTCTCTGGAACTCCATCGACCCAGATCAACATTGCGTGTCTCGGCCATTGCAGCCCTCTAGCGGCAGGAATCAGCAACTTGCACGCGCACTCCGATTGTCTGAGGGGAGAGAGAGAGAGAGAGAGAGAGAGAGAGAGAGAGAGAGAGAGAGAGAGAGAGAGAGAGAGAGAGAGAGTTTGATTTCAGTAAACAGAGCAATGAATGTTAATGAGATTTATACATAGAGCGAATACACAAACAAACCATTGAACCTTTTCCTATTTCTGCTGTATCAGCTGATGGTCTGCATAGTTTACGATAGGCCTCGCATACACCGGTAAGATTTAATTCGACTGAGATAATGTTCAGGTTTCTGTTGTTATAATCCATGTTTTAATATATTTATAACATAGTATTATGGGTTTGATGTGTGTCTGTGATATTAAGGTCACAGGGGTGAAGGTGCCTGATATACTGCCTGCTACAAACTACTTGCTAACAAGCGGTAGGTGTGGTTCATCACTTGGCAAATTGCTAAGGCACTTCCAGTTTTCCTTATACACTAGATTTGTTGTCGATCTTGGAGGACGTGAGCAGTTGATCTGTCTCCATTAACATAGCCTCACCTGCAAGCACCTTTTCTTACACAACGCTAATTTTGGGTGTTGAAATATTTGCATTGTCTTGCGACGACTGCAACCCATTGTTGACAGAGCCTCTGAGAGGAAGGGTTGTCACTCCTGGACTTCGTTCAGAGCATCCAGAAAACACTGCAACACTTTCATAAACACACATCCAACAGTGAAGAATGTGACACTTCACACTCATGAACTGTGTTGACTTGGGGTCAAAAAAATGTGAAATTAAACCCAGATGTAAATGGAAGAAACTGACGATCATATCACAAATAAACCTCCATTAGGAGAAGAAACTTATCACAATGTCACAAATAAACCTCCATTAGGAGAAGAAAATAACAATATCACACGCTAAACCAGCAACTAAAAGGTATTACATCAACTAAGACATATTCCTCTAAGCCAAAGCAGAGTAACTTAAGACATACTCGTACAAGTTAGAATATAACATAACGCTAAGACATTCGCCAGATCTAGCCAAGGACATTAGCTACTGAGGTATCTGCTGAGCGGTATTCGTTTAAAGGCGAAATGAACAACATCAGCTGAGATATATTTAAGTAAAAGCATAACAACAGCTGGAGATATCCGTGCAGATACTAGAGAGGGGAATCACCGAGTATCTATCCATGGATGACCGGCGTGTATCTGTGGTTAGTGTCATATCAATACTGATAGTGGATCGCTAGATGACTGGAGTTTTACGACTCTCTCGTCTTGAGTTCAAAACCCACCCGTTCCGTGGTTTGAGAGAGGAAAGTGGAGAGAAAGTGAGAAGAAATAGGAGGAAGAACAGATGGGGAGAAAGCGAAAGAAATCAAGAAAATAGAGGAGGAAGAGGATAAGGAGGATAGGGAGGAGGAGAAGGAGAAGATATAAGAGGAGAAAAAGGAGACGAAAGAGAAGGAAAAGAAAGAGAAGAAGACGAAGAAGGAATAATAATATGAAGTTAACAGCCGATTCATGCTATGAAAGTAACAAAATTATTAACATTATAGAACATAAGCAAGGAGGAGCACTCCAGCAGGCCTACTGGCCCATACTTGAACGGTTGGAGTTTAAACCCATGGCGAGCCAGTCTTAAATCTGATACATTAATAACATACTGGCTTGCCAGTTGCAAGACTGGCTTGCCAGTTGCAAGACTGCTTGCCAGTTGCAGGACTGGCTTGCCAGTTGTAGGACTGGCTTGCCAGTTGTAGGACTGGCTTGCCAGTTGCAGGACTGGCTTGCCAGTTGCAGGACTGGCTTGCCAGTTGTAGGACAGGCTTGCCAGTTGTAGGACTGGCTTGCCAGTTGCAGGACTGGCTTGCCAGTTGCAGGACTGGCTTGCCAGTTGCAGGACTGGCTTGCCAGTTGCAGGACTGGCTTGCCAGTTGCAGGACTGGCATGACAGTTGCAGGACTGGCTTGCCAGTTGCAGGACTGGCTTGCCAGTCCCAACCCGTTATGTGATAGAAAATCAATTTGTTGCAATACATAATGTAAAACAAATGTCAACAAGTGCATTTTTTTTCTTTATTGTCCGTACTAAATGAAGTCTCCCAGCTCAGGCTGACACATTTCTGACATGTGACCCATCATGTATGTGACCCCATCATGCTTGACCGATTATGCATGCGACCCTAATATGTTTGACTCATGTATGTGACCCATTATGTATGTGACCCATTATGTATGTGACCCATCATGTATGTGACCCATTATGTATGTGACCCATCATGTATGTGACCCATCATGTATGTGACCCATCATGTATGTGACCCATCATGTATGTGACCCATCATGTATGTGACCCATTATGTATGTGACCCATCATGTATGTGACCCATCATGTATGTGACCCATCATGTATAATGGAATATGACAGGATAAACCTTACCAGTTTTTAAAATCATTTTGTAACTACCATTTAGAATAACATAAGTCCCCACCTCCCCACATCCATCACCTCCCCATTTACATGACCTCCCCACGTCTCCCCACCTTCCTCACAACTACCACCATCAACATCACCACCATCACCACCACCTTCACCACCATCACCACGACCACCATCACCACTACCACCACCACCACCATCACCACTACCACCACCACCACCATCACCACCACCACCATCACCACTACCACCACCACCACCATCACCATCACCATCTCTACCTAAGGGGCTGGTTTTATTAACAAAAGAAGCTTAGGGTTTTGTGCTATGTTAGCGTGAGCAATTTTTAATGTGTGGGGACAATGCTAAGAGGAAGCCCTTGGATGAAGCCCCACAGGAAACCTGCCCTAATTTTCAAAAGCCACTTTGTTAGCATGAAACACACAACCGTGAGAGCACGTATGTTAATTTTAAGTACGTGTGGAGGTACGAACAAGCTGCTTGTTCACGCACCAGTAAACATTTTACTCGTAATTGTTATGCCGAGTTAATCTGTGTTATGTCATGTTATGTTAGATTTCCCCTAATATCTTTCTCATTACCACCAGTTACGTTCAACAACAACAGTTCTATCACCCCACGAACCACGAACCACCAACCACCACCCCACCAACCACCAACCACCACAACCACCCCCACCACTATCACTCCACGCACGAAAGATTTCCAGGAAGGACTCTTCAGAAAGCAAATAAACATACCAGAAACCATTAGCTTGGAGTCCTGGAATGCCCTTCCCCCTCCCTACCTTCCCCCTCCCATTCCTTCCCCTCCTATCCCTTCCCTTTCCCATTCCTTACCTTCCAGTCCCCAACCATCCCTCCCAGAGTGGCAGTCTAGCGAAGACGAAGTACAAGAAGACTTTCTTCAGAACTCCGGAGTCTTAGCAACTAAGATAATCCAAGAGTAACTATCATAGTGGTTTGTTTCCAGTGGAGTCCTCAGGATCATTACCTCCTACGTATCCATATATTAGCATATTGCCTTTATTTCTGTTCTACAGGCCATTTACTGGTAAGCTAGTTGAAAGCCTTGGTCATGTGACCAGAAGCTCCAGTGGCGCGTCATTACATGACCGAAACGTGAGTCAGGAGGCATTTTGTAAATTTCTTGACTGAACTGACCTAACCTAACCTAACTGTTTAGTTAGATGAATAAATGCAACAGGTGTTAGGAGGCTTTCCTAAATGTTTTTTCCCCCTCCCAAGGTAGAACGAGAGGAGGTGGTAGTATAATTGTCGAAGTAGTGGTAGTAATAGTAGTAGAGGCAGTGGTAGAGGTAATTGTTATAGTAGTGGTAGTAGAGGCAGTGGTAGAGGTAATGGTAATAGTAGTAGTAGTAATAGAGGCAGTGGTAGAGGTAATGTTAATAGTAGTAGTAGTAGAGGCAGTGGTAGAGGTAATAGTAATAGTAGTAGTAGTAGAAGCAGTGGTAGAGGTAATGGTAATAGTAGTAGTACAAGTAGTGCAACAGTAGCAGAGTATCCACTACCATCAACTCAACAGCAACCACCGCTACAACAACCACCACAGTCACAACTACCACAGCAACTACCAGGTTCACCCCTTTAACAACGACTACCAGTACCACCTGCACAACCATTCGACAAAAAGAAATTAGTAACTCCTTATGTAGAGTCTAGCAAATCTTCGCTCACACCCACACATCACCGTCCGTCAAGCAGTTACGACCTTAATTACTTGAACCACCGCCTTAATGACTCGTACCCTCACACAATAATGGTACGAACGACCACCCTAACGACCCAGTAATGATACGAACTACCATCCTAACGACCCACTAATGATATCAACTACCACCTTAATGACCCCCATTTATGTTACGTCCCTAACGAAACGTTAAAATCTCGAACCACTCCCACCCTTCCCTAACGACCCCGAAAGACGACCCCGAACCACCCAGGTAACGAACCACTTATTACTTACCCCTCCCTTTCCCCTCCCCCCCAAAGAGACCCACGGAGAGAGAGCTTGAACCAAAGCCTCAAAAAATGGCCTCATCAATCACGGGAGAACGGGAGGAGGAGGAGGCGGTCCGTGCGTGCGTGCGTGCGTCAGACCGTTTTTCCGTCCTTCGCTAAGCTCCTAATTCAGCTTTACGGCTTGATAGAGCAACGCAAGTCGCTACCTACCTACCTACCTCACCGCCGTCTCCTCGCGATTTGTAATCGCTACCACAATCCCCCCCTCCCCCCGCTTCGTAGTCACGGTTCTACAACCGCTTTACCCCTGAACTCCGTATTCGCGGTCTGCCACACCATCCCCCTATCCCTGTATTCGCGGCAGTTGCCTCTCCCTTTTCCCCCTTCCCCCTTTACCCTTCCCCACCACTTACGTGGATGATCCTCGCAGGTTTCGGCTACCCGCCGGATACTTTCTCCATCAGGCCATAAAAATTCTTGGATATACTTGAAATATTTAGACACAGAAGATCTTAGGGAAATAAATTTAAGATTCTTGTTTACATGATCGCATTGATTATTCCACCAAATTTTTCCATTGTTATTATTATTATTATTATTATTATTATTATTATTATTAGAAATAGTAGCAGTAGTAGCAGTACTAGTAGTCTACCTGGAAGGTATTCTGGGGGTCAACACCGCCGCGGCCCAGTCGTTGACCAGGCCTCCCGGTGGATCAGGGCCTGATCAACAAGGTTCTTACTGCTGGCCGCACGTAGTCCAACGTACGAACCACAGCCCGGCTGATCCGGCACTGACTTTAGGTATCTGCCCAGCTCCCTCTTGAAGACAACAAGGGGTCTATTTTTAATTTCCCTTATGCATGGTGGGAGACTGTTGAACAGTCTTGAGCCCCGGACACTTATTGTTTCTCTTAGTGTATTAATGGTGCCCCTACTTTTACTTTTCTCTGGGGTATGTTGCATCGCCTGCCCAGTCTTTTGCTTTCGTAGGGAGTGATTCTGTGTGCAGATTTGGGAGCAATCCCTCTAGGATTTTCCACGTGTATATTATGATGTATCCCTCTAGAGCGTCTGCACTCTAATGAGTACAGGTCACTTGACTCCAAGCGTTCCCAGTAATTAAGGTGTTTGACGCAAATGATTTGTGCATTCTCTAAATCTGCGATTTCACCTGCCTTGAATGGAGATGTTAATGTACAGAAGTATTCGAGCCTAGAGAGAACAAGTGATTTACAAAGATCATTGGCTTGGCATCCCCTGTTTTGAAGGTTCTCGTTATCCATCCTATTATTTTCCTCGCAGATGTGATAGTGACATTGTTGTGATCCTTGAAGGTGAGATCCTCTGACATTAACACTCCCAAGTCCTTCACACTACTTTTCCGCTCTATTGTGTGGTTAGAGTTTGTAGTATACTCAGTTCCAGTTATTATTTCCTCCAGTTTTCCATAGTAGACGAAGTATTTTATTATTATTATTATTATAATTATTATTATTATTATTATTATTATTATTATTATTATTATTGTAACAACTATTACTCATTTTACTTTGAAGGAGGTTACACTATCTTTCACATTTATGAGAGGTAATCATGACAAAATTAATAATATAACAGAGTGCATAATAATAATAATAATAACGAGAGAGAGAGAGAGAGAGAGAGAGAGAGAGAGAGAGAGAGAGAGAGAGAGAGAGAGAGAGAGAGAGAGAGAGAGAGAGAGAGAGAGAGATCAAAGAGAGACACTGGTGGTCGACTCTACAACACATCAACTTGCTTACCTACTTTCATCACACAATATCAACGATTTCCTAAAAAAAAAAAAAATACAGATCAAGAGAAGGGAAAAATCTTCCCGTCTTCTTACATTCTTGAGAAAATCTTCGCTCCATCTCAGCTTTTAAGCCGTCAGCGTGACTATTATTTCCCGTTTGGAGCTCAGCGACCGCAAGACAGCGTTTGCAACATAATTTGCAAGATCTGCATATGCTAATACGACGTTTCTTATGACCTGCGTGCGTGTAATTCCTGGAATTGTGCATCTCCTTGGGATTTGTGCACAGACAATATGCTTATTGAATTGGCCTGCTAGTGGCCCTGGCTGCTTAATTATTTTCTTGAACTGTAGTCTTCTTTTTTTGTACTCACACAAATATATATATATATATATATATATATATATATATATATATATATATATATATATATATATATATATATATATATATATATATATAGAGAGAGAGAGAGAGAGAGAGAGAGAGAGAGAGAGACCCTCATCCTCAGAGAAGAGAATAAACTTACTTCAGGGAAAACTCCTACTACCCCCTATATTCTATATTCAATGTGAACTTTATTTATAGACAGAATACACTGACAGAAAAAATACTTTGGTACTTTGGTACATTATATCAAAGATTATGAATCTTCTCCAGCTCCTCCGAAGCTATACGTGAGCCAAGTATGCAGCAAGCATTTCCCCTCTGGATGGCCACCCTGAGGCGCTGGAACATGAAAGTGGCCACCCTCGGGTCCCTGGTGGTGTCGATGAGTCTGGAACAAAGTTCTTTAAGGAAGCCTGTGGCGTTTTTTCTCTATGATCCCAAGGTCTCTGATCCCACGGGATCAAATTGATAATGTTGGCTTATGTTTCTGTACTTGCCGATCTTGTTCTCCTCCCTGTGATCAACAGCTCCTCCCTGTGATGGATGTAGGTGTCAGCCAGTGTCGACACACAGGTATAGTCTCATACTAAGAGCTTGCCAAACTTCCAAGGATAGATGGTGATCACGTCAGGGCGGTTTGCTGGGTTGTGAGTATTGTTGGCTGCTAGTGATCGGGGCTCTCTCTCTCGGCTGGTCATCCAGCTGTAGCAAGGCTTCTCTTTATGATGTCGTTGACTTTGTGTCTTGCGTGCCAACCCTTGGTTTTGGAGCAGTTACGACCATGTAGACCATATTGGTCGGCTTTTGCATCGCCGCAAATACACGTATATTCCGTGTGAATTGGGGCAGCGAGTCGGAGAGTCTTAGGGTCGAGACGTGTTCCCATTGCCGAAATGGGAACTGTTTGGAGGAAGTCCCCAGAGTGAGATGCACTCACAGCTTGGAGATGGACAGTCTCCCTGTCCGATGTTACATCCCTAAGGATGCTGACAAGCACTTTTTCAGCGATGGGGGCCATCCCAACTTGACTGTTTGTAGGCCAGTGCTGCAATATGTTTTGGTGCTGGAGCAGCGAGTCTCTTATTCAGTGATGGCACTGGAGTAACTAGGGTCCTGTATTCCTGCTGGGTCACTGAGGTTGTCCGGCAGAATTTGTTTTATTAACTCGCTTGATGCTATGGAAGAGGATAGGAAAGCTGGTAGGGCAATTTGATATATATATATATATATATATATATATATATATATATATATATATATATATATATATATATATCAAATTGCCCTACCATATCGCAAGTATACTGACAGTTTATAAAAAGATTAAGGATAATTAAAGAGCATTAACAAATATTGCTGAGGATTAAAGGAATTAAAGAGGATTAAAGCCTTTTAAAGAGGATTAAAGAGAATCAAAGCAGATTAAATGGGATTAAAGAAGATTAAAGAGAATCAAAGCAGATGATTAAATAGGATTAAAGAGGATTACACAAGATTAAAGGGGGGATTAAAAAGGATCATGAT
This sequence comes from Cherax destructor, assembly GCA_009830355.1. Lineage (NCBI taxonomy): Eukaryota > Metazoa > Arthropoda > Malacostraca > Decapoda > Parastacidae > Cherax > Cherax destructor. The sequence continues at coordinate 211,715 of WNWK01000253.1, read as the reverse complement.
ATAAAAGAGCATTCGAGATAATTAGAGATGAGTAAATAGTAACAGAGGCCTTTAGAGAGCATCAGAGGGCATTAAAGAGTACATATTAAAGTTCATTAGGGGGGAATTAGAGAGCATTAACTAGCAGAGAGCATTACAGAGGATTAAAGAAAATTAGAGAATAAAAGAATATTAGAGAGCATTAAATAACAATAAAGTGCATTAGAGAGCAATGAAGAGCATTAGAGAACATTATATAATATTAAAGAGCATTAGAGAGCATAGAATATTAAAGAGCATTAGAGATCATAGAATATTAAAGAGCATTAGAGAGCATTAAAGAGCATTGTAGAATATTAATTAGCATTAGAGAGCTTTATAGAATATTAAAGAGCATTAGAGAGCATCAAAGAGCATTATAGAATATTAAAGAGCATTAGAGAGCATTATAGAATATTAAAGAGCATTAGAGAGCATTATAGAATATTAAAGAGCATTAGAGAGCATCAAAGAACATTATAGAATATTAAAGAGCATTAGAGAGCATTACAGAATATTAAAGAGCATTAGAAAGCATTAAATAGCATTATAGAACATTAAAGAGCATTTGAGAACATTAAAGAGCATTATAGAATATTAAAGAGCATTAGAGAGCATTAAAGAGCATTAGAGAGCACTGAAGAGCATTATACCCTAGCTAGGTATCTTGAGAGGTGAGCGGGCGCCTCTGTTACCTTCCATTAAGTGAGGAACCGGAGAATTGTCTGCCTCCATTACACGCCTGGACACGCGATCCACCCATTTCCAAATCCAAGGACTGAAATCATGGAATAGCTTTAGGAATCCTGGAATGGTCACGTCAGGCGCGGCTCTGGTTAGTGTGGATGGGAGAGCGGGATAGATGGGGTGGAAGGGGGGGATGGGGGAGAAGAGGGGAGTAGTTGCGATGAAGTTAGGGGATGAGGGATGGTAGTGGGATTGTGGTTGGTTGGATTCGAGTGATGGAGGAGGGATGGAGGGATGCTGTAATGGAGGATTGAGGGAGGAAAGTTGTGATGGAGGAAGGAAGGAAGGAGTTATTGAAAGAGGGAGGGATGGAAGGGAGTAAGGATGGAGGAGGGAGGGAAGGAAGGATGTAGTTTGATTCTGACCTTCCAATCTAGTTTGATTCTGACCTTCCAATCTAGTTTGATTCTGACCTTCCAATCTAGTTTGATTCTGACCTTCCAATCTAGTTTGATTCTGACCTTCCAATCTAGTTTGATTCTGACCTTCCAATCTAGTTTGATTCTGACCTTCCAATCTAGTTTGATTCTGACCTTCCAATCTAGTTTGATTCTGACCTTTCTCTCGAGTTTGATTCTGACCTTCCCCTCTAATTTGATTCTGACCTTTCTCTCAAGTTTGATTCTGAACCTCTTGAACCTCTCCTCAGAGTTATAATGACAAGAGGAGCATTGTTTACAACCTTCATAAGGCATATAACAAACATCTCCAAGAGTATCGATAATGGTAATTTATTTTCAGAAATTGACTATTTCTTTCATCTTCTCATACTCCTCCCTCCTTTCTCTTGCTCATCCTCTTTATCCTCTATCCCTTCATTCTCCATCGCCGCCTCTTCCTTTTCTCGTAGTGTTTCTCTTACTTCTCTTCCTCGTAATAACCTTCATCATCGTTATTCTCCTCCTCTCGTTCTTTTTATGTTCCCCTCTTCCAAGGAAGCTTAACGACTCAATCACTTCCCGCTCGTTTAACCAGAGCCCAGCCAAACGAGTTTAACCAGTAAGAGTGAAGCAGCAACTTGACATTGCCTCAGACATGAGCTATTATCCCTAGTCTCCTTGCGACCTGCATACCTCGGGTCCCACACAGGCGACCCAAGTTCTCGCCATTAAAACACCTCAATCTGTACAACCACACATTACGGCACCGTGATTCGCCGCTGAGCCGAATGCAACACGACGTTGCGAGGAACGGGTGGACGGGCGGTATTAGCGGCTTGGGATTAGCGACTCCGGATAACGATACTTACGACGCATTTGACAGCTGATTGTGGCCGTCATTCCTAGCGTTCGCCCACCTGTGTTCTTTATTTTCATGGCGTGTTATTTAGCCACGAGGAGCCCAGTTTGTTTGGCATTTTATTAGTGGGTTAGTTATAGGTAATGATCCTTGCGCGTACGGTCAATATTCACAGCTCCGACCAGCAATTGTCACCCCGAGAAATTCCGTCGCGAATCACCAGTGGTGCGCATAAGAAATTCCCCCTAATGAGGAAGCCACTGAATGTATTGCGTTTATGAGCGAGACCCACTCTGTAATTTCTCGCATTTTCGTAAACCGATAGAGGAAAGTAGCTGTTGCGGGAATGTTGGAATTGCTGGTAATAACACCTGACCAGACGAGGCTCGCCTCAGACACACGTCGCTCCAACACCTGCAGAAAGTCTCATAACAAAAAAAATATATCAGCGTGAGTTCATTTAAGAAAACTCCTGCCTCACACACCTACTGCACTTGTATCGTTGATTCATACGGGTAGATACACGATAGTACTCAATCTAGATAGAAGATAGCTCTTCTCAGCAGATAGTTTCGGTGTGGGCTACCAAGTCCTCTGCTATCTGTCTTTCCCATTTACTCTCATGTAGAGTTTTATGCAAGAATCACGGATATTAAGCAAGAGAGAGAGAGAGAGAGAGAGAGAGAGAGAGAGAGAGAGAGAGAGAGAGAGAGAGAGAGAGCAGGGTGGATGAATTCCAAATTCCTGGACTTCAGGAATGCCTTCGACACAGTTGGTCTGATTGCCTCAAATGGTATACAATACCATTTATATGATAACACAAGCATTTAAATGGTATTGTATACCATTTATCTGATAACACAGGAGGAAACTGATTCTGATGTATCGTTGTTTTCTGACAAGATAAAGATAGTGAAGCAAATTAAAACAAAGGAGTAGAGGGATAGTCTACAGGAAGACTTGAAAAAACGGCAAGCATTCTCAAATAAGTGGCTACTGGATTTCAACCCCAACAAGTATAAGGTCGTAAATATTTTTTGAGAGTAAATAAAAACTTTCAGTATAGTGCAGAATATGAAGAAGGCAAATTTAAGTATAGGAAAAGGGAAAAATAGACTAGAATGAATATCACATAGCTTACCACATGGATTATCACATAGATTACAACATGGATTTTCACATAGATTATAACATGGATTATTACATAGATTATAACATGGATTATCACACAGATTATAATATGGATGATCACATAGCTTACCACATGGATTATCACATAGATTACAACATGGATTTTCACATAGATTATAACATGGATTATTACATAGATTACAACATGGATTATCACACAGATTATAATATGGATGATCACATAGATTATAACATGGATTATCACATAAATTATAACATGGATGATCACATAGATTATAACATGGATAATCACATAGATTATAACATGGATTATCACATAGATTATAGCATGGATTATCACATAGATTATAACATGGATTATCACATAGATCATCACAAGTATTATCACTTAGATTATCTCATAGATTATCTCATAGATTATCACATAGATTATCACATAGATTATCTCATAGAATATCACATGGAACATCTCACTCGAGAGACACATTAATCTTATCACATGGACAGTGTTTCAAAGTCCGTCAAATTAAGAACTGCTTTCAGGAATCTAAAATTTTACATCTCTGTGGATGACATACGTCGGACCCATTTCCGAGTGTGCTGAACAGCATGGAGCCCACTCTCGGTCAAGTACTGAAGCTTGAGGAAGGTCACCCAGAGCTTCACCAACAGATCAGTTTCAGAACTGACGGAAGGTGAACTATTAGGAGAAGCGAAACAAAGACACGAAAGCAGATTGGACGCTAATTTAAGACAATGTTTCGCTAAGAACCCAAACATTGGTCAGCGAGCAGTGAATACACGAGAGGTGTGAGGCTGTGTAGGCAGAGCACGCAGAAGATGGGCAGGGGACCTGGACTTGTGAATAACTGTAAATTCACCAAACATCTACATTTACCAAAGGAACTTAATGACGACGTTTCGGTCAGTCCTGGACATTGTCAGGTCACAAATGAATTGTTCAAGCCACGGTACTGTGTCTCCTTTTATTCTTCAACAAAGGTAAGTGGAAGTTTGTCGGTCAAGAGGAATTAGGCAAACTGAAAACTTAGATGAGTCATGTGAGTGTGAGGATTTTAGCCTTAGAGTTCAAGATATGGAGCAATCTGAAAGTGAAGTAGTGGAAGCAGGGATCCATACATAGCTTCAGGAGAAGTACGATAAGGGGTCTTGGAGCCGGGAGAGTGGACCTAGTGAGACCAGCAAGATGCAGGCCAGGAGTTGTGACTCGACACCTGCAATAGGGTGAGTACACAATCACAACACACTACACACACACACACACAACACACACAACAGACACACACACCACAACAACACACAAACAGCAAAATACAAACACACACACATACATACATATATACACACACACACACACACACAACAAACAAACATACAAACACACACACATACATACATACATACATACATACACACACACACACATACATACATACATACACACACACATATACACACATACACACACACATACACACACATACATACACACATACAGTGACTCAGATAAGCTGGCTTAAATCACCGTCCGCTCGTCACCAGCAGCTAGTATCCCACACGTCATTTATTGCAGCCATTTTCATGCATCTTCATTACAGGTCAGGCCAGAAAAAAAGGTTAATCCCGCTAAATCCATAATGACTCACTTCCTGTAACAAGATGTGTGATTGTGGCTCTTAATGACACACTTGTGAGGCCCCTTTTGCACGTAAGGTCCCGAACTCACAGTGAACATTATATTTAATCCCGGTGATGTTCCTTGGTATTGTTGACCTCGCTCCCACCGCCTGACCTACAAGTTCTTCCTCGTAATAGCCAGTGTTCGCCTTATCGAGGCTTCTGAAAGTAATACCTAGTGTTCACCCTATCGAGGCTTTTAAAGATATATTGGCTGGTCTTCGCTTTATCGAGTCTTCTTAAAATACAGTGACTAGAGTTCACTTTATCGAGACTTAACAAAGGTATAGCCAGTGTTCGCTTTATCGAGACTTAACAAAGGTATAGCCAGTGTTCGCTTTATCGAGACTTAACAAAGGTATAGCCAGTGTTCGCTTTATCGAGACTTAACAAAGGTATAGCCAGTGTTCGCTTTATCGAGACTTAACAAAGGTATAGTCAGTGTTCGCGTAAATTCTTAGGAACGTCAGGAAGACTTGACGTTACTTCGATGAAATATTTTGAGTACTCGTCCTTCAGTGGACCGCAACTCATATCTCTCGTAAATTACCTACTTATTCTCACCACTCTCTCTCATTCTTCCTCTCTCATCCAGTTTCCCCTCACCAATTCCCTCCTCTCCCAATCTCCCCCTCACCCACTCTCCTTCACCCCCCTCCTCACCCTCACTCCTTCGCCCCTCCTCACCCACTCCCCTTAACTTTCCCCCTCACCCTCATTCACTCCTCCCTCACCTACTCTCCTTCATTCTTTCCCCTTCACCCATTCCCCTCAGACCCTCCCCTCGCTTATTTAGTCTTGCCTTGCAGCGAAGGACTTAAGCTGTATTTAGCAATTGCAGCAACCCGGAAAACTCTGTATAATTGCCTTAGCTGGGGGTAATAATTTATAATCCCCCCTGGATAATCCTCTCCGTGTATCTACACTCTCTCTACACCAGGACAAGTGGCCTCAAGCTCACCCTCCGTGTAAGCTTACAGCTCTCCCTGAAATAGCGGAAAGGGAGAAGAAGGATAAAGAATGGGGTGGGAGGTTGTAATATAATCTCTTCTATATTTAGCTTTGAGTACTGACTCCAAGATTAACTGGATTCAGCTTTCTCGTCAGCGTTGGCCTAGCTGAAGTGAGAGCTCACATGGACGGTAATGCGAGAGATCTGTACATTTGGGCCAGAGTCGAAGGTGCTCCTCTTCAGCAGAGACCAGAAGATGGTCACTGAGGACGAGATCTCTCTCCTACCTGTGTGGGTTAATCTTTATGCTATTTTAATCCAGACATTACTCGGTATTTGTATACATAAGTAAAATTGTACTTCCAAATAGGAATATATGTGCACAAAAAGTCATACACACACACACGTATATATATATATATATATATATATATATATATATATATATATATATATATATATATATATATATATATATATATATATAATCCTGATGCTACTGATTACATAGTCAATCAGTTGATAACGATATTAATTGTTCCATAGGAGGAACGCTACGTAGTTTGCGATTACGAAGGATTGCAATCTGAGAAGCTATCGTTCCATGTATGCTTTGAGGGATGAGTTATGTTAGGTAGAGTGCGTGGATCGAGTGAGTTCGGTGAGATGAGTTACAGACTGATCAAATAAAGTGTGTGTGTGTGTGAGCTTACAATGAGGAGATACATAATGGTCAGTTAGAGTGCGTGGCGTGCGTGAGCCAAGTCGTTTGTAAAGGCACAAACATGTGCGAATTAAAGTTCGTGCAAGTGACGTGTGAACTGAAGGCTGGCGACCGTGGTCACGTGATTCTGTGTGTGTGTGTGAGCGCGCGCGTGAGAGCTCTTGATTATCTCTTTCACGACACGACCACTAATTAGAAATGAGAACTGGACGACGTTTCGTACCGTTCCTGGACCATTGTCAAGACGCGAGTGCATCAGGAAATTGATGAAGGCTTGGAGCAATGTCGAGGAAGTGGGAAATAAGCCAGCGGTGAAGCAGGTTACCGACCCTTCTGGCGGTGAAGGAGTTACCGTACAACCTTACTGACCCTCCTAGTGAAGTCGATAGGGTTCAAACCCCTCATTCACCAACCAACTCCTCATAGCATCAGCTTCGTAAAGGGTCACAGGCTGCGACCTTGAGGGCAGCGTCGTTTCTCCAGTGGCCCCGCGCTCGCGCACGCTCCTCAATAACAAGAGAATGTTAAATTCTTGTGACTTATTTGCCCATGTGTTCAGCCACTCCAGTCTCGTATACCAATATACACGACTATACACACTCAGAAATAGAATCTTTGAACTTCGAAAACCTTTGGCATAATAGTTAAAAAATGAACCTTGCAGAATGGTTCCTCCCCATGTAATTTCCTTGATGGAGAATTAGACAAATGTGCAACATCTGAGTATCCAGTGGCTTTATCAATACAAATTCAAGGCCATACCTGGAAGACAGTAGAACTAAATACAAAAGATGAGGTAATCAGTCCCCGAGTTAGTGAAGAGCACCGTAGTCGTAAAGACTCTTCAAGACTTCGGTGCTCATCACCAACTTCAAGGCTGAGGGTCCGACTTCCTCATCTTCTGTATATAGTTCTACTATCTTGTTGATGCTTACGTAGGTAAAGAAAAAAATTGATTGATTCTTAGCGTCCTTTGAAAATCTTATTTTTTAAGGCAGGAGAAGCAAGTGTGTTGATAATGCTGTCGTTCACTGATATTAATACATACTTATAATGTTAGTAATAGTCACACAAATAACCCGCACACGGGAGAAGGAACTTAGGACGACGTTTCGGTCCGACTTAAACCATTTACAAAGTCACACTGCCTTTGTGTTCTTTATTAGTAATAGTACATAAGAAAATATTTAAATACCTTGCGCACAGCATTTGTTCTGTAGTGTCCTCCGCCAATTAAGTCAGAAATAACTTTGAATTGCAAAGATTATGGAGTTATTCCTTAGTGTAATTTGTGGAGAATACTCCAGATTATATTCTGTAAGTTATGTGAGGCATAGATGGAGGTATAGATGGAGGTATAGATGGAGGCTTAGATGGAGGCATAGATGGCGGTATAGATGGAGGCTTAGATGGAGGCATAGATGGAGGCATAGTCAGAGGTATAGATGGAGGCATAGATGAAGGCATAGATGGAGGTATAGATGGAGGTATAGATGGAGGCATAGACGGAGGCATAGATGGAGGCATAGATGGAGGCATAGATGGAGGTATAGATGGAGGTATAGATGGAGGTATAGATGGAGGCATAGATGGAGACATAGATAGATTCATAGATGGAGGCATAGTCAGAGATATAGACTGAGACATATATGAAGGCATATGGAGGTATAGATGGAGGTATAGATGGAGGCATAGATGTAGGCATAGATGGAGACATAGATGGAGGTATAGATGGAGGCATAGATGGAGGCATAGATGGAGGCATAGATGAAGGCATAGATGGAGACATAGATGGAGGCATAGATGGAGGGATAGATGGAGACATAAATAGAGGCACAGATGGAGGCATAGATGGAAGCTGAAGAGACAGATGAGCCACATGGATCCTCGGGATGGTAAAGTGGCAGAAAGAGGCCAGGAGCTGAGACTTAACCCCCTCCCCCTCCAAGCACACAAACACACACACACATGTGCGTGCAGGTACCACCAGGTGATTCGTGATCATTCACAGGGGGGCGACGCCCCCCACACACTGTCTTTTATTAACACAATTTCTCTCTCCCCGTTTTAACGCCCCTTTCTCACTCCAACCCTTACTCTCCCCCCTCCCTCCCTTCCTGCCTCCCTTCTCCCACTCCTCTTCCTCCTCCTCTTCTTCTATTGCTCTTTCTCCTACTAATTGTTCTCCTCGGTTTCATTCTCATACTGTCACTTCTCTTTCTTCTACGCTTCTCACGTTTCATCTTCTGTCTCCTCCTCCTCTTCTTCTTCCTCCTCTCCCTTCATCCAATTCCTCTTTTACTTTCTTCTCTGCCGCTTTCCTCTCCTTAGCATCCATCTCATCTTATTCTCCTACCTCCTTTTCTTCCTCCTCATCTTCTTCCTTATCCTCTTCCGCCTCCTCTTCCACAGCCTCCTCCTCCCCATAATCATCATCATCCTCTTATTTCCCGTCCTCCTTCTGTTATTCATCTCTCTTCTTCTCCCTCCTCCTCCTCCCATACACTTCCATCTCCCAAGATGGAAGTCTTCATTCCTTTACTTTCCTTATCTCCCTCCTTCCCTCCCTCCCACCATATTTCTTCCCTCCATCATATACTCCCTCAAACCTGAAAGGATTTGTGTACAGGGAACCAACGATAAGGAACTCCGAGATATGTGCTGCAACATACAAGTGGGTGTTTTTTTTCCTGTATAGTTATTGAACACTGGGACAGATTTCCCTCTGAAGTTTTAGGTGCAAAAAAGCAGTTCAGTTGTTTAAGAACTGGTTTGAGAAGCTCTGCAAATTTGGTGTTGTTGTGGCTGTGTCCACTGAATGGGCACTGAAACCTTGACTGTAATCCAGGATTACCCAGGGCGACTGCTTGACCATGGTTCTTCCAGTGTATAATGGTATGATATGGAGAAGAAATGATAATAGTAGTAGTAATAACAGCAGTAGTAGTAGTAACAGTAGTAGTAGTAACAGTAGTATTAATAGTAGCAGTAACAGTAGTAGTAGCAGTAGTAGTAGCAGTAGTAGTAGTAGTAACAGTAGTAGTAGCAGTAGTTGCAGTAGTAGTAGTAGTAGTAGTAAATCTGGTAGCATTTGTAATAGTTGTAGTTGTTGTAGTTGATGATCTTCAAAGTCTACTTCAATCTTTCCTATTAAATACACATGAATACATTCAAATACGCCGTGGTAAAAAACAAATAGCAATTTTTTCCGAGTCGGCAGTGTGGCTAGAGAGAGAGAGGAGGGTGGGGAGAGAGCCTTCTGCTTTGCTATCCTAACCTCGTATGTCTCTACGCGTTGAAGTAGCTTTAAACAGGTCGTCTTCAGCAGACAGCCTCAACGTGTTCTTTAAGATTATCTTCTGTCCTCTCTTTCTCATTTATTTCCATTATCTCATTATCATCTATGTCTCTTATGTTTCATCCTTTCCTTTCATTTCTCTTCTGCTGTTTCGCATTCTCCTTCCCCTTCCCCCCTTTTTCGTCTCTCCAGCCCCATCCCCTTGGGTTAGCGTGCCAGCAAAACTCATCCACAATTACAGTTGATGAGGGCCAAGCGCCTGGGCTATTGTGGCACCCACCACCACCATCACTACCACCACCTTGATCACTACCACTGTTACCACCACCACTACCATCACCACCACCTTGATCACTGAAACAACTACTATCACCACAACCACTACCATCACCACCACCTTGATCACTGCCACCACCACCATCACCACTAGTGTCCTCCCACCATCACCATTATCATCACCAACACCATCACTTTTCCCACAATTTCCTTCATCACTACCTGGAACGCAGGCGAAAGAGATATATGATAATATACACTTGGAAAATCCTAGAGGGATTAGTACAAAACTTGCACACGAGAGTCACTCCCTATGAAAGCAAAAGACTCGGCAGGAGATGCAACATTCCCCCAATGAAAAGCAGGGGCCACGTGTACACTGAGAGACAACACAATAAGTGTCAGGGGCCCAAGACTGTTCAACTGCTTCCCAGCATACATAAGGGGGATTACCAATAGACCCCTGGCTGTCTTCACGAAGGCGCTGGACAGGCACCTAAAGTCAGTACCTGACCAGCCGGGCTGTGGCTCGTACGCCAGTTTGCGTGCGGCCAGCAGTAACAGCTTGGTTGATCAGACCCTGAGCCACCATGAGGCCTGGTCTCAGACCGGGCCGCGGGGGCGTTGACCCCTGAAACCCTCTCCTGGTATACTCCAGGTATACCACCCCCACTAGCCCACCACTACCACCATCCTTCCCCCCACTGTCACCACCATTACCACCACAACCACCTCACCATCCGTTCCCACCACCCCACTACCATTCTGTGATTGCAAAATGGTTGTAATACACCATAATTTTTAAAAGGGGTGGACCGGTAAGTCAGCGGAAGGCCTCGGTCAGATGACCAAAAGCTCCAACGGCGGGTCATCATCTGACTAAGACCCGCGTCAGGAAACACCTGTCCGGTGTCCTGACGAGCCTACCCTACCTGTGATTGCCATTTTGTCTTTATAGTTTTCGAGTCTTAGCTCCTGGGCCCGTCTTCCGTCAAATCCTGGAAGATGTTTGTCTCCACCACTTCTAAATCCAGTTTATTTTCCTCTCTTCCATACTGAAACTAAAAAAGTACTTCCTAATATACATATGACTCATCTGTGATTTTAACTTCCAAATCCCTTGTTTCTGGTAGCCCCTTTTGTAAACACCCTCTTCCAAATCGCCCCGTCATTCCTTTAATTATCTTGTAAGTCGTAATCATGTCTCCTGAACTCACTTCCAGAGTCGTTGGAGTCTTTTCTCTTAGTGTATATCTCACGTACTTAAGAACAGACTGGTAAGCAATTAAAAGACGGAGAATCGAGCCTCCTCCTCTTCTTGTGCAGACTATCTCACATAATTTTACTCGCTATGTAAATATAATAGTGATTCGGGACTAATCTGGTTGCAAATTTTTGAACATTTTTCAACTTCTATACGTGTTTGAATTGGTACATGTGTTAACACTTCCTGCACCATGGCAAACTATGGCAAACTACCATCCCTCACTGTCCTCTCAAAGAACCCTATTAAATCACAGCCAAGAATCATGACTGACGTTGTACTGATGCCTTAGTCATACATAAAGCTGCAGCTGATAGTGCCACTGTTGACATACACCGTGATGGTTGCCATATAGTAAGTGGAGCGTCAACAACTGGTCATCTAACTTTCAGACAGAACTGCTTGCTATAATCCTTGCACTCAAATGCGTTATGCATCTAAAGTTGACATATTAATTGTAACTGATTCTTCATCATCCTTAAATGCTCTTACCTCCACGAGTGTCAATTGTGGCATGTTTGTGTCAGGAACCAGACACAGGTATGATAGGACAGTAGAGAGTCGAGTCCGAGTACACCTTCTGTGGATTCCATCTCACACTGATCTTCAGATACATGACAGAACTGATGAATTGGAAAAGGTATATGTCTGTTAGGAGACAGTAGATTACACTTTTGGGCTGTCAACTAGCAGTTTTCAGGAAAAGTGGCATCAGTCATTCCATCTATCATCATTCTATCATGCAGGAGGAGCCACATGTCAATGAAGTATCCACCAAACCCGGCAGACTCTTGGATGTCACTACCGCCCGGCTCAGGCTGGGTTACAGGCATCACTAGTTCATGTAGATCTAACTAAATGTAAACTTTATCAGAGAAATTATTGTCACACCTTGCATCATTATTAGGTGCTGGAATTCGAAGGAAAAAAATTCTTCATTTAGAGGCAGCTCATTAACAAGGATACAAGAAATGTCAAAGTATTTTATCCACAGTGACATATTTCCAGACATTCTGAATCAATACCTTAACTTAGCCCATCGTAAATAACTCATAACCGCTTAAATATGTTACATTTTGCCTAAAAATAAGGTGATGTGAATTATTCCTAACTATATATAAGCCACACTGTAATGTTTTTGAGACTGACTTTACGTCTGCATAAACATCTCATTACGACTGTAAGCAGATTTAAACATGTAAATAGTTCATTACCACTGTGACTTGCTTAGCTATCAAAACTTTGGGGTCCAGTCCCTGGACCCATTATGTGCCTCTGTGATCTTTCCACCGCCGCCCACAGGATGGGTATGAGGTGCATAATAACGTTATTAAACTAACGGAATAGGCTTTGAAAATGGTGTTGAAATATTTTTTTTTTGTAGAATCCTAAAAAATTCTGAATGTGTGTGTGTGTGTGTGTGTCCGTCTCCCACCGAGGTCGATTTAATTATTGCCCTGCCTAAAGATTGTTAACATCACGGTTCTGATGTTCCTCTGAACTGCAACACTTTCCTTCAAGCCTCCAGGACTCAAGTCCGACTAACCTTGCTCACACTCCAACAGCACATCAACTCATAAAAGCCACTTGCCTCAACTCGCTGCTATCTGACGCGCTAACACAAGCCAGTTATATATATCAGCGACTAGACAGGTGTGAGTGGAAGGTATAATACATAAATAAAAAAATAAGATATGCCGCACTAACATGTTAACAAGGTAAGACTTTAATTAATATACATAAATACACTAAAACATGAAAATCCATGTGCATGAGCCACTATGCCTTCTTCATATGCCTTCTTCATTCTCCAATATACCTGAACCTTAGACGATGGACACAAGCAAGCGTAAATAATAAAGGAGCAAGGAATTTCCCTTGATTCCTGGATTCCATTTTTTTCTGTAGGAAGAGAGAGAGAGAGAGAGAGAGAGAGAGAGAGAGAGAGAGAGAGATTAAAACTTCTTGGATCCGGGGACGTTCAGATCCTCCTCGGATTAACCTCCGTCAAGACAGTTATCTAGACAGACTTTCTATATATACTGTTTACTGGAGGTGACACTTATAATCTCTGTCTTGTAAGACTTTTTTAACATTAATTTTTTTTTTTCAAAAGTATCTTTTTTTGCTAGGTCTCCTCTGCACTAACACCAGACCAAACATGGACCAAACATGGACCACACATGGACCACACATGGACCAAACATGGACCACACATGGACCGAACACGGATCAAACGCATACTTCTCCTTCCATCACTATTCCTTCCTCACCTATCTCCCCTCCCTACACCCTTTCTCCCCTCTTCCTGCCCTCTCTTCCTTCTGCCTACTCTCTCCCCTCACCCTCCCTTCTCTTAACCTTCTCCCCCACCCTGTATTCCTTCATCCTCCCCTCTACTCACCCTTTATCCTCCCCCGTTCCCTACCCTCCCCGATCCCTCGGCTAATGCACCCACTCATCAGCTGCTTGAGCAGGAGGGGGAGGAGGGGAAGTGTTAGAGGGAGAGGGAGGAGAGGAAGAGGTGAGGGAGGGGGAGGAGGGGAAGGGGGTGAGGGAGGGGGAGGAGGTGTGCTGGGAAACGTGTATCCTAAGAAACACGTTTGTTTCTGTAAGTGATGATCAAGACTGCCTGCCTGACCTGCCTGACCTGCCTGACCTGCCTGACCTGCCTGACCTGACTGACCTGCCTGACCTACCTGCTTACCTGGCTGTCTGCCTTCTTCATCATCTTTCTTTTTTTCTCTTGTTCTTGTTGTGTCCTCTTAAATACGAAGAATAGGAATTAAAGTCACACACACATTGTTTTATTTTGGGATGATTTGTTCTTTCATAAGTTCTTCAGACGTGTCTACAAATATATACACACATAGACGTTATACACACACACACACACACACACACACACACACACACACACACCTCTCTCTCTCTCTCTCTTATATATATATATATATATATATATATATATATATATATATATATATATATATATATATATATATATATATATATATAAATATAAAAAAATATATATATAAAAAAGAGTGTACTCACCTAATTGTGGTTGCAGGGGTCGAGACTCAGCTCCTGGTGTGTGTGCGAGCAGTCACAGCATAAGAGACTTTGTAGCACAATTTTACCAACACCTGTGGCGTGTTAAATGACAGTAGGCAAGCTGGTTTTAACGACAACATCAGTTAAGGGTCATTTTTACCTGCTACCAACACTGGTGTTGGACCTTGCGATAAGACGTCACTTACAACTGTCTTGCTTTCTCAAACCAATAGAGCCGTAATTACATCACACCGTCGTAATGAAGAAGCTGCCCTAAGAATCGCATTCCGATCATCAAGCGCGTAATAATGAGCCTTAACAGCGCGTGAGGGTTAGCACTAAACGAGCCGAACTGGTCCCTCTGAAAGTTTACTGACTAAAAAGGACTTATAAATAAAAGTGTTTCCACTGCGATAAAAGACAAGCAAACTTCCTCCACTCAGATGATTCATCGAGGATGCTGCCGTTGTTTCTCATTACCACATCTTGCTCAAGATCTCATCTCCTGACCATCAGCATCATCACGGCTCCAGAATCCTTCTCGGTCATGTAAATACGCCGCTTAAACCAATTCCTTTAGCCTCGATGAAGGTTGTACAGTGTCATAGAGGAGACGGTGTCGAACCCTTAGCTACTAGCGCCCCCAACACTGCTTGACAGCTGATCCTTTCGTATGATGGTCTCCCCCCCCCTCCCCACATACACTGGTGTGAAGCACATCTCTGTGCCTGCCCTGTGCTACACTCGTAACCACCTGATTAGCGCCGCCTTGATTGTTATGTTACACCATCTGGCTGTAAGAGAGACTTCACTTTCGTTTGTTTAATATATCTGGCGAGTACGGTTAGATATTGCGTCTGTTGACGTTTAGTGCACTGAGGATCGAGCCTCGACCACTACTTGTGCTGAGTGACACACGGGTTTAGTGTTAAATATATCGCTTGTTAAATATATCTATGTATACTTTTGTAAGAAGTCTGCCTGATAGAGTATTATTTTTGTTTCGTGCTTAGCAACCGGAGGTTCGAGCCTTCAAGCGCTCCTCGAGCTGAACGACCCACACGGGTATAACGCTTCGTAAGCATATGATAAAAATAATTTCATGTTCTTGTAACTTTAACAAATACAGTGTTGTTGTTATTACGACTCTCTTATGATTCCTGGCACTAACTTTCTTACCAAGTGAGAGAGTTTCAGAGAATTATGTTAAGTTACACAAACGAACTTAGTTACCTCAAGTCCTAGCGCTAAGTTGGTTACTTGATTTACTACTTTTAAAGCCTTTCAGGTACACTAGGGTCATTAAGGCTCCTTAACCTCTGTATACTAATATTCAAGAATATTATCATTCCCAATGAAGGTCTGAAAGTCATCTCAAAAATAAAATATATATATATATATATATATATATATATATATATATATATATATATATATATATATATATATACGCCCTTGGTGTATATATACACAGGTCTTCACAGTTCATACACATCAAGAGAGATATGCTCCTCATAATATATACAAAGTGCTGGGAGTTAAGTGCGTGTTCATCATTTATATATACATAAACATTGGTGAACCACTGAGTGACCATCTGTTAGTCACCAGCTGTCATAATGTTGTTCTTATCGCTAGAGAATTGTTCATTTTACTTGTGACTATATCGGTGCTCTGTAGTGGTGATAATGATGATCTGATAATGACAATGATGATTTGATAATGATAATGATGATTTGATAATGATAATGTTGGTAATAATAATAACCTCATTCGAGATTATTATTACCAACATTGTAAGTGAGCACTAAAGCCGTAAGTGGTCATATAGAGCCTGGAAAAAGGTGATTAATTAGGTTTAATTTCGACGAATGGAAATGTAGCTCTAGTTCACTGGATCAAGAGACCAGCACCAGAGTCAAGGCGCGCCTGTCTGAAGGGAGAATCAATCGAGATAGGCTGCTGTTCCTCTATTAAGTTATCATACCGCTGTCTGACTTGACTCTGTCAAGCACAGAATGACAGACACATGATCATACTGGACATGACCTAAAAAAGATACTTTAATAGTTAAATATCTTTATTATTGACCCATACCCATCCTATGGGTATTAGTCAAAGGATCACAGACGCACATAATGGGTCCAGGGAATTAGCTTCAGAGTTTGATAGCTAAGCAAGCTATCTGGTTGCAGTCGTAATGAATTATTGATGCAGACATGAACTGGGTCACATAAAAGAGTAGAAAGTGGTAAGGTAAGATACTCTCATAATTGGTCGGGTCTTTCTTCGTTACATGAAGCTGACATTGGGACGAAATGGCAGCTATGTTTTTTAGAAGTGATGGTTTAAGTGGATGTTGCTGCCAGAGAGCGTCTGGCAACGTCAACTCTGGTTAATGTCCTATCCTGACAGACAGAATTAATGCCATCATATATATCATATATTTCTGAGCTAGAGGCAGCATTGAAATCCCTTTAGAGCTACAGGTGATTGTTTTCACTTACTCCATCAGTTCGTCTCTGTTTTCCCGTCTCCAGCCTGAAGGCTAATTTGCAGCTGTAGAAATATCTTCAAAAGCCAGGGATGGCGCTGGTATCACCAATAATGTAGTGACTATTAATTCCGCTGTCTGCTGGAGGTACTGTATGTACACTCACAGGATGAGTGATGTTGCCTAAAAAAAAGTCCCACTAAGGGTAATAAGTCAAATTATGTGAGATAAAAGCTCAATCGTCTGTCTCTTTTAAGAATCCTCTGAGCGGGACATCATATGATCATAAGCCCGCGTCACGTGATTATATTTTCTCTGAAAAATAAGCTAGCAACAAACAAAAGATGCCACTTACTAACCCTGGCACTCTCCTTAAGGAGCAGGAACACCTGACACTAGAACCGTAAATGGCCCTCGTGTATCCCGGCCCTCCAAACATCAAGAGACCCTTCTCTTACGATGAAATCTGACCCGCCACGACACTATATATCGAGCCCCTGGATGATGCGAATTATAATGACTCACGAGATCTTAACAGCAGGATTTTTTAATAGTCTGAACGCTGGGAATATTTCAAGTCGTCTTTTTCCTCTTCTTTTTAATTACAACTCGCATAGTTGACACACCTTTAGTGTTATTAGCTCTCTCTCTTTGGTTGATTTAATATACAAGTATCAGTCCTACAATTAAGAGTCTACACTTCTACAGGTATCACTACCTTTGCAAATTACCATTTTCCGACTGCAGCAAATCCTTCATAGTCTTGTAAAAATGTTCTCAGTCTTAGTTACAACGTGCTTACAGTGTTCATACCTCTGTAGTATTAATTCAAAACTCTGGTAATCTGCTGCGGTCTAAGAGAATGTTCATTCTCCTCTCTACTCACTCTACATTGCCTTTCCTCTCCTGGAATTACTACACCATCCTATCACATACACAGGTAACCTAAGTCAGTCCTGGTCACTTCCGTCTCTATGTTTTCACTCCCACCTTTCTTACCATAAACAATACACAGAGAGGAGCTTATGACGACGTTTCGGTCCCACTTGGACCATTTACAAGACACACATATAAACAAATGTTTCAGACGATTCGGCATCCAGTGACTTTATCAGTACAACACTTGGACATAATCTGAAGACTCTAGAAATAAATACAGAAGACAGTAGAAGACGAGGTGATCAGTCCCTCAGACTAAGAGCAGGTGATAAACACCGTAGTCCTAAAGACTCCTATAATTTTCCTAAGAGGTTCACCAAATCTGTTTAATACATGTTTCCTTCCAGTGTTCCTTTTTTTTTCCTGCCAGTACGTGAGTTTCTAAATAAAATTCATTAATATATTGTCATTTTCATTTTTTTTTTTTACATTTATTCTTATTCTCTCAAGAATATTATTATTGATGGTTGTGGAGTTGCAAGTGAACAATTATGATACTGAGTCCAAACATACAACTTGAGCTGCTTCTAGAAATTAGGGAGTGACCTGTTTTGAAGATTAATATAAATCCCATAGTACTGAGAATCATTGCAATAATGAATATAATAAAAATAATAATAATAATAATAATAATAATAATAATAATTATTATTATTATTATTATTATTATTATTATTATTATTATTATTATTATTATTATTATTATTATATTATTATTATTATTATTATTATTATTATTATTATTATTATTATTATTGTTTCATGTGTAATTACAAATGTAATAATTTCTCCTTTGATGAATCACATGAATATTTTAATAATATTAGCTAGTTTATATACACTGGGAGTTTAATGTAATCCCTGTTTTAGGGATTAAAGTCTACTTGACTGGTGGTGAACATGTGACATGTGACCTCAGTGACTCTTTGTGTAGTCGACATTAAACAAAATTAAAGTCATTGACAGCATCATTGGAAATACAAGTGGAAGAAATCACTCCGAAACCCGCGATTGCTAATATGGAGAGACCAAAACGAGAAAATAATCAACACAAGAGAAACGCATGAGTGATTTCGTGTGTTTACACACACATCTTCAGAGGAGAACCTTTTATATCCTATGTTTAATATAATCTGGATAGGATAAACACGGGATAAAAGAGACATTACCAGGATAAATAAATCGTGAACAGTCCTCCTCCCCTGGGTGAAGACAATCACACAACGACTGTCATTTGTCGTCCCGTGAAGGGAGTCGCGGAGTTCTTGGAACCTCTTGAATGTGTTCCCCCGTGTTGATAAACAGTTGGATTCCTTCCACACACTGTCACTCACCGAGTGTTATGTTCTCCATAACAATCTCTCCGCTCCTTGTATTCTGCAAATTTCCCTCTCCTGTATCATGTTAACAGCTCTGCCTATATTATCATGTTAAAATATGACTTAGACCATCATGTTAAAACAGGATGGTCTAAGTCTGTTCGGAACGTCATCCCGAGCCTCTCTCTATGTACGGGTCCACTCAAGAGAGGTTCCTTGACGCTGGTGAGGGGCTCTTGATCTAGGGAATTGGATATGTGCTCCAGTTCCCTGACTACCTTCCACATCCCCCCACAGGCGCTGCATAATCATTCGGGTTTAGCGCTCCCCCTTGATTATTATAATAATAATAATCTATGTACGGGTTATTCATATATCATATTATCGATGGTATACTACACTGGGAAGTTGATCAATAGGACACATGTGCAATAAAGATACCCTTAGCGTTGCACATGTGTCTTATTCACCACTTCTTTCCATACAGCAATGTTGCAAATTTCTTCCCGTATTGTCAGGTTAAACATTTCTCCCTGTAACTATCTCGGTAAACATTTATGTTGTTAATGTCTCAGCATACGACGCTCTGTTCCCTGTATTTAGTGTTTGTCTTCTGTCCTTGTGTTTAACGTCACTTTTAATAAAGTTTGATGCCGTATACTCTCTTTAATTCCCCTAACTTCATACCTTTTATCACTAGTATCCTAATATATCCTATCCTCTCTACGCTTCAAACACTCTCCTTTAGGTTCCGTATCCTGGCCTTTCCACCGGATGTCGTAGTTTCTTTCTGGGATTCGTAATTATTTCCCTTTAGATTTTTGTACCTTTTCCTCCTGTTTTTGTACTCTTCTGCTGTTTCTTCTGGGTTTTCTTGCTGCGTTGGTCTATATTTTCAAGACGTTTTTTTTTCTTATTCCTTACGTTTATGTTAAAAAGCTGTGTACTCATTTACCACTCTATCCTTCACCATCCCTTTCTCATCCTCTCTTTGCTACTCCATTCCCTCTCTCTCCTCCTCATCCCTTTCTCATCCCAATTCCATTATCCCATCTCTTTTTCATCTCATCTCTCCTTCCCCATCCCTCTCTCCTTCCCCATCCCTCTCTCCTCCCCATCCCTCTCTCATTCCCATCCCTCTCTCATCCCATCTCTGCTGGCCTCGTGTCCGACCTCAGCCATCAGAAGGCAACCAAATATTTATGTGTGCTCATAGCATCGCTGGTGGCCGCATCTCCTCACCCCTCGACCTCTAGACCTGTCGACCCCTCGATGCCTCGACCTCTGAAAGCCTTGACCCTCTCAAGCCTTCAACCTCCACGTCCATCTATCTTACAACCTATCGACCTTGGCACTTTGGCAGTTCTCTTTTTTCTTTGAAAGGTCCTCAGAAATCTTCATCGATATGGCTCTTATTTGATGCATAAAATGACCTCTTGCTCTACCTATTCACTCGGAGTCAACAGTGACCGAACGGAGGGTATTTTAATATCTGTGGTCAATGGTGACCTTTCAAGACGTCTGGGAACCGTCGGGGTCACTCGCCACTCTTCAGCGTTAATGGGTAAAGTCTCTGAAGGACCTGTGACGCGTTATCTACTCTCTCTCTCGCCTAAACACTATAACACGAGGGCATCTTTGTTACATCTGACTGAACCCGGAGGGAAGAGAGGGACACACACATACTCACACAAGGTTGTTGGGAAGTATTTCTTCAGCCTCAGGGGAGTCAGGAAGCGGAATGACATGGACGGAGTGGTAGAGGAGGCAGGCTTCATGCATGGTTTTAGGACTAGGTATAACAGGACAAACGGGGGGCTAGGAATAAACCAGGCAAGGGACAAATTAAGATGCAAAGCCAGACTCGACCCCTTCGACTACAAACATGGAAAGTGAGGCGAGTACAAACACACAAGGAGGATAGAGTCTGACTACGCTGTGGAGGGTGCAGTTACTGCTGTGCCAACCATCAACAGTGTTGTTGTGTGACCCAGCTACCACCTTGTTGACAGTCTGGCTCCTGTCTCACTCACACTACAGTTTCAGCATTAACAGTGCAAGAGACAGAGATAGTGAGATACGAAAAGAGAGAAATAAGATAAGAATAAGGATCAGAAAAGCAACAGAAACACTGATTTAGAGATATAGAAACAGTTAGACACAGATACAGATAAATGCACAGGGACTGAAGCAAAGATATAAAGACAAGAAATGTGTAAGGATGTGTGAGTTTCCGTAGACATTTTTGTCCCTGGTCAAACCTAGAGAGCCATATACATCAGAGGACACAATTTCCCCAATATAAAATGTCAATTAGTTGCACCTGTTTTCTTTTACCTAACACATCCATCCTGTGGACCGTAGAAACTAGTGTTCTGTGCGCCTCATATCCATCACATGGATGGTATTGACTAGTCTAGTGTGCATCCCATATCTATCCTGTGGACGGTAGTGCTAGTTACGCTATAAAAGTAAGGGCTAGCTGGATTTCCCTGCCATAATTGCATCACATAGGATGGGTTTAGTACATGAAGCGATGAAATTTGTCAGCTTGGGCTGGAAGATCTCAGTAGGATCATAAGGATCCTGCTAAACATTTTATTATAGTTTACTCGATAGGGAAGAGAGATGGTAGGTGGTAACATCACTACTGGCAGACAGGGATGAATTAAAAAAGTAAGTAAGAAAGGAAGGAAAGAAATAAAGGCAAAGAGAAGGATGGAGGAAGGGCAGTGGCAGCTAGGTACTGGTGAATCTCCCCACATAAGCCTGACAACACAGACCTCTGTTGACAAAGATGAAGTTAGTGGTGGCAAGAAGTTAATGACCGCCTCGTAACTGACTGACAACCAACACGAGCCTCCTTCCTCGCTCAACTGGCTGCCTTCATCGATACTCCTTGTAAACAAACACCTCTGACTCACTCTCACAGTCCCAGCCTACTTAGCTGGTCTTTTCGTGCGACTGTAATGCTGTGGGATCACATCACTTTCGGATCTCATCATTGATGGATTGACTTGCTTTCACTGCCAGATTGTTAAACATTTTAAAAGACTTCCTTTTCAGGCTCATATGACTAGAGGGCAGTAGTTTGCTGTCTACAAATCAACTACATATTTCTTCAGGTGATTTTATGACTTGCAGACACGTCTGCCACGAAGCTGACGTCTGCTGCTTGATCTTCCAGAGTATAACAGTCTTTGAGTAGACCCATACATAATAGTTTTCGTGTACACCCATACACGACAGCCTTCGTGTACACCCATAAACAACAGTCTTTTGTGTATACCCATACACAACAGTCTTCGTGTAAACCTATACACAACGGTCTTTGTGTAGTGTGCACTTGTACACGACACAACATTAACCCACATAAATGGCCTGCCAATCAACAATAATACTAAGTTATCCTACTTAACACAACCCAGGCAGGTGTAGTCTCTACCTGCTACACCATCACAACCCAGGCAGGTGTAGTCTCTACCTGCTACACCATCACAACCCAGGCAGGTGTAGTCTCTACCTGCTACACCATCACAACCCAGGCAGGTGTAGTCTCTACCTGCTATACCATCACAACCCAGGCAGGTGTAGTCTCTACCTGCTGCACCATCACAACCCAGGCAGGTGTAGTCTCTACCTGCTGCACCATCACAACCATAGCACCATCACCGCCCAGGCAAGAGTGACATAGATATATCATCATCATCCCAGATGGGATAGACAAATATTAACCACCTCCCGCCAAGAGCTTCCATAATGCGGGTCAGACAAATAAACGCGGAAAAAACACCAATCAATACAAACACGCACAATTTTCTGTTTATCTAGCCAGTGTGTCAACCAGCTAGGATGGAGGCTCAAGGACTCTCAGGGACGCCCACTAAGGGACGTGGGCGTGGGCGGGGGCTTACGATGGTGTCTCTGGGGAACTCTTCCTCTGGATGTTTACGTCTGATGGCTTCTGCAGACTCCTCCTCGGGTCTCTATCTCTCTCTCTCTCTCTCTCTCTCTCTCTCTCTCTCTCTCTCTCTCTCTCTCTCTCTCTCTCTCTCTCTCTCTCTCTCTCTGAGTCACTGTAAGGAGTAAATGTTCAATTCGATGATGAACGAGTGAAAAATAACTCATAAGAAGTTATCTCAGTACAAGAGAAGTTATCTTAATAATAGAGAAGTTACCATGCTTTCGCTTTCACTTGGAGGTTTAAGTGTTCGCTTACGTATACACTTTAGTGTACACTCGAATGTTTAGAAGATCTCTTTAATGTTTGCCTTATAGTTCACTTTTGTGTTCACTACAGTGTTCACTAGAATACTTGATTCACTATTCAGGTGAACACTTCAGTGTTCCCTAATGTTAACGCGTTCGATACAATGTTCACTTAAGTGTTCATCAAACTTGAAATAGAATACCGGTACTTTTCCTATATTTTACAGGAGTCTGTAACATAAATGTGTGTCGAAGCCTTAGTCTTGGAAGGGAGATAGACGATAGACGATACTCAATCGATGATAGACGATACTCAATATATGATAGACGATGATAAAAGATAGGAGTGTGAAAGAGGTTTGCACAACATGGCGGAGGAACAGGGCCAGACAACATGGAGTTCAGCGATGCTCAGTTGTTTCACGTGTCACAGAGGAGGATCTGATCTGTTTTCGTAAGGGGATTCGAGGCGCGTTGAAGCTGTCTCTTGGAGTCTCCCGAACCATACACTGCGCCCCGTAATTCTCTCTCTCTCTCTCTCTCTCTCTCTCTCTCTCTCTCTCTCTCTCTCTCTCTCTCTCTCTCTCTCTCTCTCTGTATTTTACACAGGGTTCTGCAAGGTTACCTTTAGGATTCCTAACTTTATTTACAAACTAAGAGCTGTTACCTACATCAGCTCATTTGAAGGCCTTTTATTGTTAAGTGACGTACAGATAGGGAACAGGATAAAGTTGGAGCCATCTGTGGGCGATTTCATTTGATCAACTGACTTTATTTGGTTGATGTCATTATGCTGTACGAACATGTTCCAGACACGAATCATCCTTGGATCATATTTTCTTCTCTCTTCTTCTTCTTCTTCTCTTCTTCTTCTTCTTCTTCTTCTTCTCTCTCTCTCTCTCTCTCCGTGGGATCGATGAAAACTTATAGATGAGTATTTTCTATAAAATGTGCGTGATAATCTAACACGGACATGGAGAGAGAGAGAGAGAGAGAGAGAGAGAGAGAGAGAGAGAGAGAGAGAGAGAGAGAGAGAGAGAGAGAGAGAGAGAGAGAGAGACTAACAGTCCTTCCTTCAAGACGGTAGTGAGGGGTGGGCTTCTCAAGAACCGGAAGACGGTCCACGTGAGACACTCTGGAGCTCATCACTGATGGGGCAGGAAGAAGAGGAGGAAGAGGAAGAGGAGAGACGTTAAGGAAGGGGAGGAGGAGAGACGTGGAGGAAGAGGAGGAGGAGAGACGTTAAGGAAGGGGAAGAGGAGAGACGTGGAGGAAGAGAAGGAGGAGAGACATAAAGGAAGGGGGAAGGAGAGACGTGGAGGAAGAGGAGGAGGAGAGACATAAGGGAAGGGGGGAGGAGCGATGTGGAGGAAGAGGAGGAGGGGAGACGTGAAGGAAGGGGATGAGGAGAGACGTGAAGGAAGGGAGGAGGAGAGACGTGGAGGAAGAGGAGGTGGGGAGACGTGGGGGAAGAGGAGGAGAGACATAAAGGAAGAGGGGAGGAGCGATGTGGAGGAAGAGGGGAGGAGCGATGTGGAGGAAGAGGAGGAGAGACGTGAAGGAAGGGGAGGAGAAGAGACGTGGAGGAAGAGGAAGAGGAGAGACGTTAAGGAAGGGGAGGAGGAGAGACGTGGAGGAAGAGGAAGATGAGAGACGTTAAGGAAGGGGAGGAGGAGAGACGTGGAGGAAGAGAAGGAGGAGAGACATAAAGGAAGGGGTGGGGAACGATGTGGAGGTAGAGGAGGAGGAGAGACGTGAAGGAAGGGGAGGAGGAGAGACGTGAAGGAAGGGGAGGAGAAGAGACGTGGAGGAAGAGGAGGAGGGTAGACGTTGAGGAAGAGGAGGAGGGGAGACGTGGAGGAAGAGAGACGTGGAGGAAGAGGAGAAACACGTGTGAGAGAAAGAGGAAAGCGAGGATGACTTTAGAGGTGATGGAGAAGAGGTTGTGAGGGGAGCTGACACTAGATCCTCTTTCTTAACCTAAAGAATCCTCTTTCCACAAGAAATCATTCATATCCCGCAAGGAATCATTCATATCTTCCAAGGAATCATTCCTACACCCAAAGAATCATTCCTACCCTCCAATCATTCCTGCCCTCAAAGAATTATTCCTACCCCAAAGAATCATTCCTACCCCATAAAAAATAATTCCTACACCCAAAAAACTCTTCGTAACCCCAAAGAATCATTACTACCCCCAAGAATCATCCATACCCCCAAAAGAACCCTTCATATTCTCAAAGAATCTTTCCCACCCCACCAAAGAACCCTTCCTACTTCCAAGGAAGGATTCATACCCCCTAAAGAATCCTACCCCAAAGAATCCTTTCTGTTTATCTTGCTATTCTCATAGTATCCTTTCCTTACCCTTCAGTAACCACAAGTTCATTCCCTTATCTGTCCTTCCCTTTTATTCTCTTCCCATCCTCCCCTTTACCCGCCCACTCTTTTCCTCTCACTTTCCCTTCCTTCTCGCACTAAGTCCTCCGTGGCATCTCCAGGAGTCCTTCAGGAGATAAGGCGAAGAGGAAGACACGTGGCAGCTCTTCCTCGGAAGATACACTTGAAGGAGGAGGAAGAGGAGGAGGAGGAGGAGGCGAGGAAACTGAATAACTGATATTGTGGATGAAGAGAAGAGGAAGAAGAGGAGAAAGAGGAGGAGGAAAAGGAGGAGGATGAGGAGGAGAGGAAGTTATTGGATATGGTGAGAAACGAAGAGGAGAAGAAAGTGAATGAAGAGGAGGGCAAAGAGGAGGAGGAGGACGACGAAGAGGAGGAGGAGGAGAAGAGAAGAAGAAGGAGAAAAAGCAGGAGTTGACGCCCTGGTCAGGCAAGTTGTGCGGAAGAAACTCGTCAACTTCCGTCTTGAAGACAGACAGTTGTCTCTCAGTAATTTTCTTTATATATGTTCAGGGAGGGTGATACACAGCCCTTAACCCTTTACACATAGCAAGTGTTCCCTTAGTGTGTGAACATACACTTGCTTTTCTCCTTTTTTATATTGCATCTTCTACCAAGCCTGGTCATGGACCGGGCCCCTGGGGAGTTGACCCCCGAAACACCCTCCAGGTATACTCCAGGTAAGTCTCCCGTTCTCCAAAGGGGTTATTTCAGTGTCTAGATTTGCAGTCAGTTTCTCCGTTTTATTTCCCAGGTAGACTCCAGGTAGGTAGACTGTATCAAGCTTTTTAACGCACAGGTCGACCGTCCCCTTGTGGTTTGCTCTCTGTGTCGCATCTCATAAACTCTTTCTCTGGTCTGTCTGTTGTCTTGTCACATTAATTATTAATACAAGTCTTAGTAAACATTCCAGACACTGACTTCGACTCTCAGTGAGGACTGTTATTTTAGGATTTTTTTTTTTGTTCTAATTTAGAACCTTTCATGTTTTGAAGTATTATATTATGTTGCCTCTGTTGGTGCTGCGATTTTTTTCCCCAGCAGGATGGAAGTACGTAATGCAGAGAAGTGTGACAACAAATGAGCAAATTGCAGAACAAGCTTCGTAAAGTCCCATCATGGGGCGAAACACTGTCATGGAGCGAAACGTTGCCTCTGTTGAAGTTTGTTCTGTATCTTGTGTTATGTGTTTGCCTTCACTTTTTTGTTGTTAACGTTAGTTAACAACTGAATTCGTGATCTTTTCAAAGTGGTTCCAAGGTGGCGGAACACTCTTGTTATTTCTTGGCGGAACACTCTTGTTATTTCTTGCCGGAACACTCTTGTTATTTCTTAGCGAAACACTCTTGTTATTTCTCGTCATCTTATATTCCCCCTCCTCACTGAGTTAGTATGGCTGGGTTATTCGGTCTTCAACTCTTCAAAGCACACGAAGGAACATCAAAACTTCAGCTCATCTTTCCCCTCACCGGTTAAAAATTATTCATTCCTAAGAACCGGGGATTATTAACGTAAATTCTCAGCATATAAACACTGAGAGATACACACCTTTCAGTGAATCTCTGCCTCATTAAGCTCCAGCGTCTGAACATCGATCTGAATTATAAATATTAAGTCTAATACTCCATTGATTAATATACACGATGCGCTAATTGATGTCATTGAAAAAATGCATAAACTAAAAAAAAAAATAGTATGAAAATATAAAAATTCAAGAAATGCAATAATTTTCTTGACACGTTTCATAATTCACATGAATCATGAGAGAGATTTACTATCGCCTCAGCAAGTCCAAAATTCATCACTCAAAAAGAAAACATCAGCCTTTAGATCACGAATGTTACGCAATATAACAAAGGAAAATGCTAAAGACTCAAATTTGGTTTTCTTCATAATTACAAAGAGATAAACACGAGGTGTCAAAATATTTGTTTCTCGCTCATTTGACCGACTGACACAATAGGGATGAGATCGTTCATACTGATATTATTATTATTATTATTATTATTATTATTATTATTATTATTATTATTATTATTATTATTATTATTATTATTATTATTATCTTATTTTTATCTCATATTATTATTATTATTATTTTATTATTATTATTATTATTATTATTATTATTTTATTATTATTATTATTATTATTATTATTATTATTATTATTATTATTATTATTATTATTTATCATTATTTAACCTAATATTACTTTACAGGCGACATTATCAGTACTCGTGGTAGTGCCAGTAATAGTGATAGTGTCAGTACTGGTGGCTGGCACTGATGAAATAGTGACCAACAGACTTGACTCTCGAGCAGAGGTCGTAATCACAGTGCCAAGATTAATGGCCGAGCTATGCGTGCCTGAGCCAGTCTTCTCTGATCCCAACCTGCTGGTTTTTTTTATTTCCCATGGTAGTTCATTCCTTTTAATTATTCTCCCTTACATTATAGTCCTTATTTTTAGGGAAAACAATTATCAGTTTAGCTTCTAAAATTGAGTGGTGTTAATTTTTAAGGTTCGTTCGAACTCTCCCTTAGAATTCTGAGTTAAAATACGATAGTGATTTTTATTGAGTAAATTTTTTTTATATTTTTGCTATATTTTGGTACAGTTTCAATTTAAGCGAATATAGCACACACACACGCACACACACACACACACACACACACACACACACACACACACACACACGCACACACACACACACACACACACACACACACAAACACTCAGTGCAAAGTGCAAAGTCATGAGGATTGGGGAAGGTCAAAGAAGACCGCAGACAGTACAGACTAGTGGGCCGATGACTGCCAACCTCACTCAAGGAAAAAAATCTTGGGATGAGTATTAAACCGAGCACATCTGAGGCGCACATCAACCAAATAATTGCTGCAACATATGGGCGCCTGGCAAACCTAAGGATAGCGTTTCGACATCTAAGTAAGGAGTCATTCAAGACTCTGTACACCGTGAAAGTCAGGCCCATATTGGAGTATGCAGCACCAGTATGGAACCCTCACCTAGTCAAACACGTCAAGAAATTACAGAACGTACAGAGGTTTGCAGCAAGACTAGTTACAGAGCTAAGGGGTATGTCCTACGAGAAGAGGTTAAGGGAAATCAACTTGACAACATTAGAGGACAGGAGGGATAGAAGGGACATGATAACGACATATAAAATAATGAGAGGAATTAACAAAGTGGATAGAGCCAGAATGTTTCAGAGATGGGACACAGTAACAAGGGGTCACAACTGAAAGTTGAAAGCTCAGATGAGTCATACGGATGTTAGGAAGTATTTTCTTTAGCCTTAGAGTTGTCAGGAAGTGGAATCCGGAGAGTGAATAGAGGAGGCAAGTTCCATACATAGCTTTAAGAGGAGGTATGATAAGGCTCTAGGAGTGGGGAGAGAGTGACCTAGTATTGACCAGCGAAGAGAGGGGCCAGGAGCTATGAATCGACCCCTGCAACCACAAATAGTTGAGTACACACACACACACACACACACACACAGGATGTTCCAGAGAGGGGACACAATTGGAAGTTGAAGACTCAGATGAGTCAAAGGGATGTTAGGAAGTATTTCTTCAACCATAGAGTAGTCAGGAAGTGGAATAGTCTAGAAAGTGATGTAGTGGAGGCAAGAGAGAGGACCTAGTAGCGGTCAGTGAAGAGACGGGGGCCAGGAGCTAAGTATCGACCCCTGCAACCACAATTAGGTGAGTACAATTAGGTGAGTACACACACACACACACACAGGATGTTCCAGAGAGGGAACACAGAAACAAGGGGACACAACTGGAAGCTGAAGACTCAGATGAGTCAAAGGGATGTTAGGAAGCATTTCTTCAGCCACAGAGTAGTCAGGAAGTGGAATAGTCTAGAGAAAGATATAGTGGAGGCAGGAACCATACATAGTTTTAAGACGAGGTATGATAGAGCTCATGGAGCAGGGAGAGCAGAGACCCAGTAGCGGACAGCGAAGAGGCGGGGCCAGGAGCTGAGTCTCGACCCCTGCAACCACAATTAGGTGAGTAATTAGGTGAGTACACACACAAATATAGGGGCCCCCAGGACAGTTCCAGAGGTGGTACCTCCTATATTGTATATATATATATATATATATATATATATATATATATATATATATATATATATATATATATATATATATATATATATATATATATATAATTTGTACGTGTGTATTATACTCACGTACACATGATTATATACAGTGTATATAATCATGTAACTATATGATGCTGCCATCTAGCATTGAAGAGAATAACTTGAGGTTCACGAAATCACCACTAGATGGCTGCACCTTCCAGAGCCCTATTCATCCTACTCGCCAGCGCAGCGCGCTAGAATTGAAAGCTTTATTTCTTTTTAAGCAAGATTTAATAAGTATATATATTTACTTTTCAATACCGGTTATAATGCACCTTGCCACTTTGAGGAATAATGGTTCCATCCGTCGGGTCAAGAGGGAATATTACATCCCCACCGTCGACAGATGTGGCAACACCGGACATTCATACAAACAAAACAATGGCACACCGCGCTAATTGTTGCATTATTTTTCTGGTGACATTAAAAGCAACCCAGCACAGGAAACGAGTACTCGGGTCCATAAGAGACGTATCAGGTGCCTTTGTGTTGTGGTACATGAATCATCAGTCGCAGTGGAGCCATGACGTGTGACACAGTAATAGGTTTAGCTCCAGGATATTTTTTTATAGAAACGTCTTGTTGTTGCAATTGTCTTACATAGTTACCGGTATTTGCTACCACGTTTGACCATTGCATATCATGTCTGAGGTGAGTGCACGTGAGTTGCACGAACTGTGTACTCATTGTTGAGTACGACTAGGTAGTGGCCAGCAACTATAACATTACTGAAGAACCCAAATTGGAATAAGTCAATTTGACTTCTCTGGGGTTATCTTATGTAATTTACTATGTATGATAATTGTACTTACGTGTACCTGTGCCTAAATAAAATTACCGTGGTTGCATTATTAATAACCACAATGCCACAGAGACTATTGCAAACATACTAAACAACAGTGCAAATCTATAAACAGTGCAGCATCTTGTTTATACCACAAATGGTCTAAGCAAGACATGTAAACGTGGAATATATGAAGGATGTGACCATAACAGATGTATTGTTCAACACAGCAGCTGTGCTTCTCATCAGTTTTTATGCAACAAATGTAACTGTTACCATTGCATCATGATAACCGAAACGATGTGCGAAATGTTTCTGCAACAATCAGACCCTTGCTTCAAATTGAGGAGAATTTTGAATGTTTTACAGACCAGATCTATATGGTAATATGTGTTAATACTGGATCACTGTTTACAAAATTGGCTGAAATTAAGATTGTAGCACACACAACTAAAGGTTGATTAACTTCCATATCTGAAACATGAGTAGACGACACAGCGATGAATAACGAAACCATAATAAAAGGCCACAGCCTAACGCGTCCTCCTAGAAATACACTAGATGGTGGGAGTATATGCTTATATAAGAAGTGATTTAAGGTTATAACCTTAGACTAGACCTTGATGACAATAATCTGGAGAATACATGGTCTAACAGACCTTCATTTGTGTATTTGTGTATAGACCTTCATATTGTTTGCAACAGTTTACTGCCCTCACACTGTCGAGAATTGAGCCCATCTGAGAGGCATGAATACTTGGTGACTTTAATTCCCATTTCCAATAACCAAAGAATGGGCTATATAAAATGTAAATGCAGAGAGTGACATTAAGAAAAAACAATTAATGAACCAACGCAGTTTTAGCCGCCCCACTTGACCACAAATCATGCAACTTATGAAAAGCTGATTCAGATGTCATTCATTTACAAACTTATCACTGTACCAGATATACTACAATCCCAGTAAAGAACAAAAAGGCACAATACAGTGACTGGAACAACACATATATCCCGCACATAGCAGAAAGGAGCTTACCACGACGTTTCGGTCCGACTTGGACCATTTACAAGTCACACTATGTGGCTTTTAAATGGTGCAAGCCGGACCGAAACGTCAACATAAGTTTCTCTGTCCTATGTGTGGGTATAATATGTCTGTTACTATTAAATGTAAGATTTTACTTTATGTGGACGACAATGTCGGTGTCGGAAGAAAACCCACAGGATATAAGTCGAGAATTATCTCTTGAAACCGCTTCAAGAAAACAGTCTGGTACTTATTTAGTACAAAATGTAAACCGAACACAACTAACAAAATGTAAACCGAACACAACTAATAATTTTAAAGTATTTTAAAACTAGGAGTTTATCATAATAGTAATTTCTGTGAAATATCTTTGAATATTCTTTGATCCATTCATAAAAAAGTGAACTAGTAGTTCACTCTGTTGTAAAAAAAAGTTAAACATAGAATAACCCAATAAAGTCAAACAATATTACTAATATTACTTGAATTTAATAGGTAATACTTGTCTAAATCTACATAATGTAATATATAGTTTTTCACTGTGTACTCACCTCACCTAGTTGTGGTTGCAGGGGTCGAGTCATAGCTCCTGGCCTCGCCTCTTCACTGGCCGCTACTGGGTCACTCTTCCCGCTCCATGAGCTTTATCATACCTCTTCTTAAAGCTATGAATGAATCCTGCCTCCACTACATCACTGTGTGTGTATGTATGTGTGTACTCACCTATTTGTACTCACCTGTTTGTGGTTGCAGGGGTCGATATATAGCTCCTGGCCCCGCCTCTTCACTGATCGCTATTAGGTCCTCTCTCTCCCTGCTCCATGAGCTTTATCATACCTCGTCTTAAAACTGTGTATGGTTCCTGGGTTATCCTAGGTTTTCTACACATATGTTGCTATGTATGATAATCTATGTAACTGTATTTGTGTATACCTGAATAAACTTACTTACACTTGCCAGACTATTCCACTTCCTGACAACTTTATGACTAAAGAAATACTTCCTAACATCACTTTGACACATCTGAGCCTTCAATTTCCAATTGTGACCCCTTGTTTCTGTGTCCCATCTCTGGAACATCCTGTCTCTGTCCACCTTGTCAATTCCTCTCAGTATTTTGTATGTTGTTATCATGTCTTCCCTGACCCTCCTGTCCTCCAGTGTCGTCAGACCGATTTCCCTTAACCTTTCTTCGTAGGACATTTCCCTTAGCTCTGGAACTAGTCTTGTTGCAAACCTTTGCACCTTCTCTAATTTCTTGATGTGGTTGACCAGGTGTGGATTCCAAACTGGTGCTGCATACTCCAGTATGCTGAGGTATCGGAACTCTATTCTTATGTTTGCCAGACGCCCGTATGCTGCAGCAGTTATCTTGTTGATGTGCGCCTCAGGAGATGTGCTCGGTGTTATACTCACCCCAAGATCTTTTTCCTTAAGTGAGGTTTGAAGTGTGTGTGTGTGTGTGTGTGTGTGTGTGTGTGTGTGTGTGTGTGAGTGTTAAAATCGTCTGTGTGTCCTTATGACTATTTAAAAAAACTTATTGCATGTTTTATATTGATTGCCTAAATAAAAAGTTGCATACTGACTGACTGACTTATTTACTTACGTATTTACCTTTACTATATTTAGACATTCAGTAAAGCATCTGCCGCTGATTACAATCCAATATTTTCAATTTGCTTTAAACTTCTAATTCTATATCTCAGACACAACTGAAAACAAAGGTGTCATGACGTACGTCTTTGTTTACACACGTAATATTGTTAAGAACATCGCTTTTTTATTATTTATTTATATGCTGGGCGCCAAATATAATCGACGTTGATTAGCACGAAGGTTTATTGGACTAACAAAAGCTACAGTTACATGCCTGTAATAATAGTGTGTTTAATGCAGACTTTTTTTTTAAAGGATAATAAAACCAGGAATGTAAGTATTCTAACTACATCTTTTTTATTATTATAAAAATTCCGGAAAAAAATTATGTATGCTTTAAGAATTTATTACCTAAATAGATTTATCCATCGTTTATTTATCTATATATCTCTCCACCTGCGACTTTATCAAAAAAGATTTATATCAAGTACCAAAGTGCTGGGTCCATCCATAGTGGGGCGTTACCACCCATAGTGGGGATTTACCACCCATAGTGGGGCTTTACCACCCACAGTGGGGCTTTACCACGTACCCGAGTACTGACACACGATAAAGCCCAGTATGGGCGAAGCGTCAGAAAATGAACGTTCTCCCTGCATTGAGTGTCTCTTAAATATCCTTCAAGTATTTGAAAATAGTTCAATATAGATGAATAATATTCACTTCATACGGAAGAAAAGCAGTAACATGGATGAAGAGTCTTCACTTCATACTAAAGAGAAGGAGAAGCAGAAACATTCATGTCAGGCAGGAGGCTTCTCTCGTGTCAAGAACTCTTTGTACTGCCTTAAGTCATTTTTATTAGTCAGTATGTACATAAGTATTACTGTAAATATCCATAAATATATTACTACTCTCTCTCTCTCTCTCTATATATATATATATATATATATATATATATATATATATATATATATATATATATATATATATAAAGAATAATAATAATAATAATATTTTTATTTCGATGCAAGTTACAAGTATACATAGTTATTGGTAGTTACAATTATAAAACTGTAATGCAAGGAGAGCCACTGGCATGCCATGGCATTAGGGGCACAATTACAATTCTTATGTATTGCTACTTAAAGATATTGTATAAAGTTTGTATTCATGATCAAATGATTTTTCAGGTGACTACTAGCTCTGGTGTAGAGCGTTCGCCTCACAACCAAATGATCCCGGGTTCGAATCTTGAGCGAGGTAAGACAGATGAGCAAGTCTCCTGACACTTGCTGCCCCCTGGCGAGAGATGTAATTACCTGTACACTACCTGTGCTCAACTCTGCTTATCTGACCGTCCAGATGGGGTTAGAATGGTTTAGTAACTTTATTCTTCACTCTCCGCCATCCTGCAGGCACTAGTCAAAGGATTACAGAGGCACATAATGAGTCCAGGAACTTGGCCCCAACATTTTCTAGTGCTAAGCAAGTTACAGTAGTAATGAAGTATTTACAAATTTATGAACTGTTAGCAATAGTAGTGAGCTGTTTACAAAGTCACGAATTCAGTCGTAAAAATATTAACAACGTAGCTTATGTGTTTATGAGTTATATACTAGGTAAGTTACTAACACTTAAGTGTTAACAAACTCACAGGTGTTGGTTATGTCTCTCTCAAACTTATAATATTTTTCATTTTGTATATTATACTAACAACCTCCTTGTACAATCGGTGCATCCTCTAAAACGTATATACCATTTTAATATAATACATTTATATTTATGCATACAAGATGGGGTGGTGGGAGAAGTAGAATATTCAAAAGGCTCAAGGAGAAATATTAGTGTTCCTCCTTGAAGCCTTTTTAATTGATCTTTCAGAAGAGCGCGACATTTAGGGTCGGTATATTGAGAAAGGGAATTCAAATGAGGTGGGCGTCTACCGTAGAGTTTCTCCGCTATGCCTCGTAGTTTAGTCTCGAAAATATTGCAATACGTACATGAACTGTAATGATATTGAATCATTTTTCATTTACCGTAACCCTGAACAACATTTTGGGAAAACCTATTTAATCCATGGAAATTGGGGTATTTAAATATATTATTGATAACTAATTACTATTAGACATATACTTTGCAACTGAAAATACATATAAACATATTCGTCGTAAGTGAAGATAGTCTATGAGAATGTCCAGAGTTTATGGACGTATTGTATTTTGAAAAGGCATTTTGTATTAAAACACCATGTGTAAATATGAGGGGAGCATTAATGTTTATTATTATTATTATTATTATTATTATTATTATTATTATCATTATTATTATTATTATTATTATTATTATTATTATTATTATTATTATTATTATTATTATTATTATTATGTGAATATTGTGTGCAGATATACATTTGATCTACAAATAATTAATTAAAGTAGAAGATGCTACACATTTAATGATATTAAAATATATTATAAGCAGGGGAAAGTGCTATACCGGTAAGGCTCAGTCACCGCAGGAAGAATGGAAGATAATCAGACTTGATCCAAGGAAGCAGAGGGAAGCTCCAATTCTTTTTCTTAACATTCTTTCACTAGCATCTCCCCTTTCCCTTGGAGAATTTCTCAGAATTATCACGAAGGAATTATTCAGGTGGATCACATAGGAATAATTTAATTAGTATTCTGTTAGATTCATGATTCAAGTCAAATAAATTCAGTGACTGTATTATATTG
Organism: Cherax destructor; assembly: GCA_009830355.1. Taxonomy (NCBI): domain Eukaryota; kingdom Metazoa; phylum Arthropoda; class Malacostraca; order Decapoda; family Parastacidae; genus Cherax; species Cherax destructor. The sequence continues at coordinate 175,602 of WNWK01000253.1, read as the reverse complement.
AATCAAGTAGTGAAGCTCACTGTAATGAGTTAATCTTAGTGTCATTAAGACTAAACAATTCAGCGAGTAATTTGTAAATTAAAAAGTGGTTTATATAGGCCTATTCACGGACCGGGCCGCGGATCCCCGAAATTCTCTCCAGGTATACTCTCCAGCTATACTCTCCAGGTATACTCTCCAGGTATACTCTCCAGGTATACTCTCCAGGTATACTCTCCAGCTACCCTCGCCAGGTATACTCTCCAGGTATACTCTCCAGGTATACTCTCCAGATACACTCTCCAGGTATACTCTCCAGGTATACTCTCCAGGTATACTCTCCAGCTACACTCGCCAGGTATACTCTCCAGGTATACTCTCCAGGTATACTCTCTAGGTATACTCTCCAGGTATACTCTCCAGCTACACTCGCCAGGTATACTCTCCAGGTATACTCTCCAGATACACTCTCCAGGTATACTCTCCAGGTATACTCTCCAGGTATACTCTCCAGGTATACTCTCCAGCTACACTCGCCAGGTATACTCTCCAGGTATACTCTCCAGGTATACTCTCCAGGTATACTCTCCAGCTACACTCGCCAGCTACACTCGCCAGGTATACTCTCCAGGTATACTCTCCAGGTATACTCTCCAGGTATACTCTCCAGGTATAAGATGGGCCATGTTGCTCAACTCCGAAATTTTATTTCATCACTTTTTTGCAGGAAAATGAAAAGACTAAACGAATTTAATTATACGTGTAAATAAAATTTTATTGCTGAGGAAGGATTGAACCCAGGAGAATCATACGGTGTAAGGAGAATCATACGGTGTAAGGAGAATCATACGGTGTAAGGAGAATCATACGGTGTAAGGAGAATCATACGGTGTAATTAGAATCATACGGTGTAAGGAGAATCATACGGTGTAAGGAGAATCATACGGTGTAAGGAGAATCATACGGTGTAAGGAGAATCATACGGTGTAAGGAGAATCATACGGTGTAAGGAGAATCATACGGTGTAATTAGAATCATACGGTATAAGGAGAATCATACGGTGTAAGGAGAATCATACGGTGTAAGGAGAATCATACGGTGTAATTAGAATCATACGGTATAAGGAGAATCATACGGTGTAAGGAGAATCATACGGTGTAAGGAGAATCATACGGTGTAAGGAGAATCATACGGTGTAAGGAGAATCATACGGTGTAATTAGAATCATACGGTGTAAGGAGAATCATACGGTGTAAGGAGAATCATACGGTGTAAGGAGAATCATACGGTGTAAGGAGAATCATACGGTGTAATTAGAATCATACGGTATAAGGAGAATCATACGGTGTAAGGAGAATCATACGGTGTAAGGAGAATCATACGGTGTAATTAGAATCATACGGTGTAAGGAGAATCATACGGTGTAAGGAGAATCATACGGTGTAAGGAGAATCATACGGTGTAATTAGAATCATACGGTATAAGGAGAATCATACGGTGTAAGGAGAATCATACGGTGTAAGGAGAATCATACGGTGTAATTAGAATCATACGGTGTAAGGAGAATCATACGGTGTAAGGAGAATCATACGGTGTAAGGAGAATCATACGGTGTAAGGAGAATCATACGGTGTAAGGAGAATCATACAGTGTAAGGAGAAAAGGAGGTAACCTTATTATACCAGAGAAAGGAGAGCATAGCTTCAGTTCCATAGAACAAAAACCTTTTTAAAGAGGATCAAGGCACCTCCCTTGAAGGACTGACGTATCAAGAATTTGCTTTATTACCCAGGTGAGATGGAGATAAATAATACTCTCTGTCCCGATCCCCAGCAGGACCTAAACTTTTATCCAGCAATGTTAAACGAGAATATAACAATGATATATAATACCTACAAGTAAATAAGTACCACACATGATACTTAAATGTTCCACACGAGTCATACCTACAAGTAAATAAGTACCACACATGATACTTAAATGTTCCACACGAGTCTTACCAATAACGTGATTTAAATCTGATAATCCAGTTAATTGTTCGTAAATTATTTTTTTAAATGTTTTCTTCGTGTGATTAATTTATTTTCATTCTAAATGGCGAGGCGGGGGCTGCAGGGGCGTTGACCCCCGGGATGCCCTCCAGGTAGTCACTTTCCAGGTAGACACTCTCCAGGTAGTCACTTTCCAGGTAGACACCCTCCAGGTAAACACTTTCCAGGTACACATTTTCTAGGTAGACATCATCCAGGTAGAAACTTTCCAGGTAGATTCCCTTCAGGTAGACACCCTCCAGGTAGACACCCTCCAGGTATGTAGACGTGATCTCGTGAAACACTGAGCTAATTAAGACTTGAAAAGTTATATAAGATATATATTTCTTGACTTACTTCACAAAGTTGATGTCTTAAAGTATACGATGTAAGAATTACTCTCACTCCTGAGGCCTTAGGCACAAACTCAATTGAAACAGACGGATTCCAGTATCTCTCTCCCCCTCTCTCTCTCTCTCTTCTCTCTCTCTCTCTCTCTCTCACACACACATACATTCTGTGTCACTTCTCTTGTCAGAGTATCTTTATCTCCGGTTCTCTTACCCTTAGACAACTTGCGACCAGGACTGTGGTAAGCGTGCAGGCGGCCGTGTTTGTAAACACAACCACACCACATGTTGGACCAGGAATTCCTTTATTTTAAGTCTCCCGGTGGCCAGCGCACGCAACCCAGACCCGATGCCATGGAAAAATAAAATGCAGAGTCTAGAGAGATAACCACGGTCAAGAAGCGGCCGTCGCATCAAAAGTTCAACATGTCCAGTTAGCAGACAATGAATGGTGCTTTTGTTAGAAATTAGTATGATTTTTTTTTTGGTAATATTGTCTTCAGTGCTGTGCCCACCCATGGACGAAGTTACTTTCTCGTCTTATTGTCAACTTTTGTCATTTATTATAGTCGGAAATTTTCTAATTTTTCAAGGTGGCTGGTATGTGGTACAGTGACAATCCGATTTCAATTGTTTTAAGCAGATCGCGAGGGTTTTGTACTGACCGAGGAGAAAGAATTAAGCAAGCAGTCCGCGAAAGTTTTGAAGAGACGGCGATCATTTTTAAGCAGACTTCGAAAGTTTACCAAGACAACTGACGAGTCATGATGAAGCCGAAGTCTCGGGCCGAACTCGCATGAGCAAAGAAAATTTTAGTTTTGAAAACTAAAGTTTAAAAAAAAAAAAAAAACATTGTTAGAAAAGAAGTAGCAAACGTGTCTGAAGACAATACTAAAGTACAAATAGAAACTAGCAGATCTATGGAACATTATAATGAAATGTATCAAGTAAAACTTACTTTTTTATATATATCTAAAAATTGGATACGTCAGCCAGCAATGCCTTGCTACCCTGTTCTGTATGACAGATACACAGTGGAAACGAAAACTAGCTATGTTTCTTTCTTATATTCCATCACATACACACACACACACACACACACACACACACACACACACACACACACACACACACACACACACACACACAAATACACACACACACAAATACACACACACACACATACACCCTCAACCACGTCAACAACATAATAGAAAACACAATTAACCCATGTTCACCTCAAGCGGTGTTTTCTGGGAGAGGGGTTTTAGAAACTGAAGTTAACACTGAGGTGTTAACTTCAGGGGTTTCAAAGTTGAAAGAGAAGATTCATATTAATCACAATTATGAAGCAGTCATGAAACATCCAGAGGTCATGTAACTCCTGGGGATAGGTTATCAGAGTTGATCCAAGGAAGAGAAGGGTGGTTCCAATGCCTTGGATGAAGAGCATCAGGGCACGCTCCTTCGCGGTTGAGAGCGAAGAGACTTTACCGAGACAACGACACTATAAACCTAATTTTGGGAACAAACAGAGAATTGTAGTTTAAGTTTAAGGTCTGTCTGCACTAACTTTAATAATATTTAATGGTACGACGATTCGGGTCCAAGTCCTAGAGCTCGAGTCCAACGATTCTCAACAAGGTAAAACACACACACACACACAAACATACACAAACACACACAATCTCCCCTCGGAACTTTCATAGATAAGTCAGAAAAACAAACCTCTGGAAATTTCAGAGAGAGAAAGAGAGAGAGAGAAATAAGTGAGCTCTTCACCGATTACATACCTGACATACTTCGCCGCTGATCTCACTACAATTTCACCTCGACTCGGGTAAAATCTTCAAGCCGTTGACGTCCACCTACTTCACAACACAAAGCTTATTTTTCAGCATGTATTTAGGGTGTGGGCGGCGTGAGCCCTCCCCGTGAAGGCTCCCCGTTGTGATATATTTCAATATTTACGCGACCGTCAATCATCTTCCTAGGGAGTTTTCGTTCCGACACCGGGAAACACTGGACGTGTGGGAATCCGGCGAAGTCTGCAAGCAATCTTCGGCGGCCTGAAAGTACATACGAAACTATTCCATTACGCTGAGTATCTCTATGGATCTGTTTGCTGCGGTTTTGACTACGCTACGCGAGCGCGTGTGTTTGATCTGCAGCCAGGAAAAAAAAATATGGGTGTTATTTTAAGGAAGAGCTCAGGAAAGGGTAAGTGATCTGGCGGGGGCCACACTAGACCGACCTGTAGATGGCGCCTCGTATTGTAAACAAAAGATGGACGGTGCAGGTTTCACAGATGTATACTTTTCACCTGCTTTCGTTCCATTTCGAAAAGTTCTTGCACCCTGAGAGGTGCCGTCGCACTTGCCAGAACACCACTAAACCGTCAAAACCAACTAAAGAAACGCAAATTTAACAGCGCATGCGTTTACCGAACCCGAGAAATGAGGGAAGATTGGCGAATTCCATGAGTAATAACATTGATTTCCCTGCGGGACGGGTGGGCCCAGCACGCCGAGCTGGTCGTCTGCAGGGATGCATAGGATGAAGGGCTGGTTGTACTCCCGAAAGGTGAGTACAATGTCCTGCCTCGGATGTTCCCGCTGAGGTGAAGAGCCTGATCTCCTCCAATCTAGGTTTTGTTTGACTGCATTTTCGCTTATCTATGTATTTTTACGCCATTATTTAATTGGGTAATTTATTTGTTTATTTCTGGCTTGCGATGCTAGGAAAATTGTATTGTATTTTGTATAGGAAATTTAAGGGTGTCAGATGTTTATGCCGCAGCTATTTTGCTGTCCCTGCTGCTGTCACTCTAATTTTGTTTAGTTCGGTTTGCTGCTTCAGTATATTGTCTCCTGCTGCACTGGTGCTTTTGTTGTTGCTTTTATCGCTGTTGTTGTGCAGTTCTTGTTGAGTTCTGCTGCTTCTGCTGCATCCTTCAGCCGTTACATCCTCTGAGGGGCACTAGCACATTGACACTAAAAGACCATCGGAGCCCAAGAAGCAGATAAGTCCTTTAGGAACGCCGTGCTTAAGTTGCCCCTTCAGACTACTTTCCCCGAGGGACCCTGACCATCAGACTTGAAGTGCCGCTTCTCCTCCGTCAGGTAGTGGCTCCTTGACCTTGCTAACTACTGTGGATCTTGTCGCTTGTTATGACAAGCAGTTTGTTTTCTTGCTAGTGATCGCCTCGTTTTATTATCTGGACTGGAAGCTGGTGTTTGGTAATACATTTTTATTGCTATTAATACCTTGGTTGGTTGGACTGATAATCCGTTGACCTCATGAATGTCAATAAAACTGAATTTCACATGTACACAAGAACACCAGTTATTTAATAAGACAAAAAAAAGAAATTAATGTAAACTCTCCGTGTATGTACAGTTTACCGATTATATATATATATATATATATATATATATATATATATATATATATATATATATATATATATATATATATATATATATATATATACACCTTGTGTGTATTTGTCCAGTACTGTGAGGAGGAAATACGAATTAGAGACAAATTAGGAAAGTAATGAAAGTGTACAATACTGCAACAAGATTGCAGCATTGTACACTGCAACAAGGTTGCAGTATTGTACAATACTGCAACAAGGTTGCAGTATAGTACAACATAATGTTTATAGCTAGAAAGATGGAAAGAGAAGAGTAGAAACAGTGGACAGGGTTCATTTAGATTACCTATAAAAGTAGCAGGAGGTTGTAGTAAGCCACTTCTGATGCTACTGCTACTACTACTACTACTACTACTACTACTATACTACTACTACTACTACCTACTCTACTACACTATTTATTTATACCAACTAATTTCTTCTAGCACCACTATTATTATTGGCATCACTACTCACACAAATATTATTATTACTACTAATACTACTACTAATTCTGATACTACCACCACTATCATTACTACTACTACTACTACTACTACCAATTCTGATACTACCACCACCATCGCTGCTACCACTATTACCTCTAGAATCACTACTCAAACCTTGACCATGAGATAATAAACTCCCCCAGTTCCTGCATCCTGACCCTTTAGCCTAACTACTATGACCCCTTGTTAGAAGATGACCTCCTTAATGATCTTGTTCCTTGTAACAACAACTTGTTAAGCTGGCTCTCTGGGAAGAGAGGGTCGAGGGGTAAGAGGTAAGGAGGGGGTTGAAGGTAAGGAGTGAGGAGGTAGGTGAAAGGAGGTTAGGGAAAGAGGCAAGGGAATGAGGTTAGGGAAGGAGGTAAGGGAAGGAGGTTAGGGAAGTGGACTGAGGTAGGGATTAAGATACTGGAATTGGGGTGAATACACATCAAGTCTTTGAATCTTCAGATTTTGTTTTATTTGGTTGATGGACGATTCGTGGATTATTGATGTGCTACAAAAAACTATGTATGATTCCTCGTGTACACAAAAGCTGAGACTCTTCGTATGCACATTAGCTAAGGCTCTTCGTGTACACAAAAAGCTACAACTCGTCGTGCACACAAAAGCTGTACCTCGTCGGGACCTCGTTCACTCCAGACAAAGTCCCAGGACTGATAGGTTTCCCTATCAAAATGGCTTAGTTGATCTGACAAACACCAGACGAACCTGACCCATGGCCGGGCTCCGGGAGTAGAAAAACTCTAGACACCCATCACAGGTATATAAAAGGTAAAAGTTCCAAGTGTTTGCTCTTGTATTTTTAACCACTGCTTGTATGTATTATGTACCAGGTTTTCACGAGACTTTTTTTTCATTGTTACCACGTTTCACCTACATGAGGCTTCACCAAGTGGTGAAGACTGTAGTACAAGAGGCTTCATCAAGTGGTAAAGACTGTAGTACAAGAGGCTTCATCAAGTGGTAAAGACTGTATTACAAGAGGCTTCATCAAGTGGTGAAGACTGTGCTACAAGAGGCTTCATCAAGTGGTGAAGACTGTACTACAAGAGGCTTCATCAAGTGGTAAAGACTGTGCTACAAGAGGCTTCATCAAGTGGTGAAGAATGTAGTACATGAGGCTTCATCAAGTGGTGAAGACTGTACTACAAGAGGCTTCATCAAGTGGTAAATACTGTGCTACAAGAGGCTTCATCAAGTGGTGAAGACTGTACTACAATAGGCTTCATCAAGTGGTGAAGACTGTACTACAAGAGGCTTCATCAAGTGGTAAAGACTGTACTACAATAGGCTTCATCAAGTGGTAAAGACTGTGCTACAAGAGGCTTCATCAAGTGGCGAAGACTGTACTACAAGAGGCTTCATCAAGTGGTAAAGACTGTGCTACAAGAGGCTTCATCAAGTGGTGAAGACTGTACTACAAGAGGCTTCATCAAGTGGTAAAGACTGTACTACAAGAGGCTTCATCAAGTGGTAAAGACTGTACTACAAGAGGCTTCATCAAGTGGTGAAGACTGTACTACAAGAGGCTTCATCAAGTGGTAAAGACTGTATTACAAGAGGCTTCATCAAGTATTAAGACTGTACTACAAGAGGCTTCATCAAGTGGTAAAGACTGTGCTACAAGAGGCTTCATCAAGTGGTGAAGACTGTACTACAAGAGGCTTCATCAAGTGGTAAGACTGTACTACAAGAGGCTTCATCAAGTGGTGAAGACTGTACTACAAGAGGCTTCATCAAGTGGCGAAGACTGTACTACAAGAGGCTTCATCAAGTGGTAAAGACTGTACTACAAGAGGCTTCATCAAGTGGCGAAGACTGTACTACAAGAGGCTTCATCAAGTGGTAAAGACTGTGCTACAAGAGGCTTCATCAAGTGGTGAAGACTGTACTACAAGAGGCTTCATCAAGTGGTAAAGACTGTACTACAAGAGGCTTCATCAAGTGGTGAAGACTGTACTACAAGAGGCTTCATCAAGTGGTAAAGACTGTACTGCAAGAGGCTTCATCAAGTGGTGAAGACTGTACTACAAGAGGCTTCATCAAGTGGTGAAGACTGTACTACAATAGGCTTCATCAAGTGGTAAAGACTGTACTACAAGAGGCTTCATCAAGTGGTAAAGACTGTACTACAAGAGGCTTCATCAAGTGGTAAAGACTGTATTACAAGAGGCTTCATCAAGTGGCGAAGGCTCTGGCAGGTGAAACATCGTAATTTTAAAATGTCTCTTCCACCACTTATCAGTTCATAGTCATTACCCAAGAACTTCAATAAGAACATAAAACATTATAAAAATTTAATACTTGTACCCAGGAGGAGGAGAAGGACTGCTAAAGCACACAGTGACTGCACTAACAAGCGACGGGGATGAGGCACCAAAAACTTAGAATTAAGGCAAAGAGAGTGGGAGAAACTTAGTCAGGTGCTATGCAGATCTTCCTCACTCAAGGGTGAGATGGATATTCTTGTTTATCCCGACCTTCTTGGAGACGCTCACTACTTCGCAATTATAATCATATTCTTGGGGAAGCCTCAATTCTTTGGACCAAGAGCTTTTCCAACCCATATTTTTGAAAAGGCTACGGCCCTGAACACTTCCCTAATAAGGATTCCAGGTAACCCTAGGAACCCTAAATTCGACTGGCAAGAACTGATGCAACCTATGCTGCACTAATTACCTCTGTATTTTAAAGGCCTAATTAAGACAAAATTCTGAAATTCAATTATGGTATGGGCAAGGGCTATTCCCAAGGACCTAATTAACCCCAACCCCAATGATTCAAAAATAAACAACCCGAAAGTCCTGAATACGTCTCGGGTACTTGCTGAAGCAGCCTTGAGGCCCTGAACCTTATTTCGGAATTCTGAGGATGAATTCTTAAGCCTTAAAAAACCATCATGAGAAATTCCTTTCTGGTAAGGGCTATTGCAACTCCAGTTCTTTACATTCGTCCCTGGTAAGGGCTGAGGTTGCCCTGAAGCCCTAAATACTTTCCTTTTAAGGCAAGGGCAAACCTGATGACCTAGATATTTTCCTAGTAAGGTCTTTGGGAGTCGTAATGCTCTAAATATTTCCCTGGTAAAGGTTAGGGCCGCCCTGAGGTCCCTTGGAAGCGGCATTCCTGAACTGAGGGATAAGTCTGGCCAGAGGCTCCAGACTAAGACAAAACAAGTGGTAGTTTCCTTGACACTTCGCGTCCCACGTGAGGCACAAGGGATGCCTTTTGTGGCAAGAAGAATGCTGACTGAGGGCGAGGAGGAAGAGGTAAAGGAAGAGGAGGAGAAAAAGAGAGAAAAGAAAGCAAGAAGAGGGGAGGAAAAAAAGAAGACGAAAAGCAGGAAGAAAAAGAAAGAGCACACATAAGATAAATGGTTGAGGGAATTACAGTGTAATATGAAGGCGTAGTTAAGACTGCACATTTTGTTGGCATTTTGGTGTTATGAAATTCGTATGTGTTGCTCTCTGCCTCTACAGCCGTCTAGGACATCACCAGACAGAAACACCACCAATATAACTCAACTTCTGCGAGATAGATACTACAACCTAATGTAACAAACTGTGACCATATCTGGGTAGGTGAGACATTCACAGACTTCCACACACGATGGGGACAATGGTAAGATGCTGAAAAAGACACATTCACACGACACTGATATATATATATATATATATATATATATATATATATATATATATATATATATATATATATATATATATATATATATATATATATATATATATATATATATATATATATATATAATATATATATATATATATATATATATATATATATATATATATATATATATATATATATCATATATACACACACACACACACATAGTGAGGACGGTGACATAAACAGACCAGCCAGCCAGAGGGGCATTAGAGAGATAAAACTTAAAAACCCAGGGTGACATCTGATAGTTGGGAGGCTGCACATCCTCGTTTAACCGAACACGCCCTTGATGCGTCGCCTTATATTTCCTTAAGGGACATTTGTTCAGGCTTAAAATGATCCGTCCAGGCTGTGAAATGACCACATTGGTTGTGTGGAATGCAGGTGGAGAGGCGAAGCTTGGAGGAATGAAAGGTTATAGGAGCGGGTGAGTGCGGGGTGTCTGGGAGCCATAACATCACAGCAGCAACAGCGGACGTTTTCTGTCACGGGCAACTCTATTTAGAAGGGGGACACTGTTGATCTCTCTCTCTCTCTCTCTCTCTCTCTCTCTCTCTCTCTCTCTCTCTCTCTCTCTCTCTCTCTCTCTCTCTCTCTCTCTCTCTCTCTCTCTCTCTCTCTCTCTCTCTCTCTCTCTCTCTCTCTCTCCTCTCTCTCTCTCTCTCTCTCTCTCTCCTCTCTCTCTCCCTCCACATTATTACTGAGAGCTACTCTGGCTGGGTCTCGGAATATCCTCAAACACAGGAAGATACGCACATTAACTCAATGAAATAATGATTATATCTTATATCTTACGAAAGAATCAGGAAGATATGAAAATATTTGCTAGAAAACCGCAAGTTTTGGTAACGTAATTGCCTAGGATAGTTTAAAAGACCTACAGTAACAAGCTCCCTGCGTTACCTGTCAAGATTGCGTATAAAATTGAAGGTTACCTGTCCAGTTGAAATAACACGGGATATGTACAACCTGGGGTGTATATCTTTTGGTGTGTATTTGCTGGAGAATTTATTTTAATTTCTACTTTACAGATTCTTGACTGGTGGTGAGCAGGTGAGACGCAGCCTTATTGATCTTCGTGTAGTCGATAGGTTTTAAACCTCATTAACCAACCTTAAGATTTTCCTGGGATTATTAACACCTGGGATTAACACCTAGAAGTCCTCAAAATCCCAACGGGGTTCTGAGAGCTTCTGGGATGCGACCAACAACAACAACAGCCAACTAAATCCCAGGTATCTCTCTGTTGTTCGTTGAATAGAAGCAGCAGGGGTAAGAATAGTTGCAGCTGGGGTAAGAAGCCTTGCACATACGTCAGCCTCAGCCAGGATTCGTCCCCACCTCCTTACTTTTCCGAGCAGAATGTTCCAACAAGCTGTCCTTCCCAGCTTGTATGAGCTATATGGTTAATGTGCGTTAGACGTTCTTAATAGTGGACCCCCGGATTTCGTCATTAATTCGCTCCAGAATGCTGTTCAAGCGCCGTTACCGAACGAATTTGTTCCCATGAGGAATAATGTAAATTAGATTAGTCCTTTTAGACCCCCAAAAATACACTTACAAAATCACTTACAAAAATACACTTACATAATTGTTCGAGTTTGGAGCTGTACGAAATCCGGGGGTCCACTGTACTCTCACTCACTCACTTAAAAAACTAAGAAATGTGTGCTAAAACGTGATTTTATTACATATTTCGATTACTCAGAGTAGTTGGAGGCATTTTCTAACATATTTCATTTTTTAGCTAAATACGAAAATTATCACATGTAAAGATAAGTGTACACCATATTGCATAATAAAATAAGTACATATGTGTGTGTACAAGAAACTTCGATATTTTTTCTCAAACATCCAGGGGATCCTGGAGGATCGTGAAGGATGCGTGGAGGATCAAGGCCTGATCAAGCAGGCTGTTACTGCTGGCCGCATACAGTCCAATTTACGAACCACAGCTCGGCTGATAAATATTTTGTTTCCTTAGAATTAATTCATTATCAGGAGAAGCAGCTATGACTAAGGGAAGACACTTCCCGCGCAGCTATGACTAAGGGAAGACACTTCCCGCGCAGCTATGATGAAGGGAAGACACTTCCCGCGCAGCTATGACGAAGGGAAGACACTTCCCGCGCAGCTATGAAGGGAAGACACTTTCCACGCAGCTATGACGAAGGGAAGACACTTCCCGCGCAGCTATGATGAAGGGAAGACACTTCCGCGCAGTATGACGAAGGGAAGACACTTCCCGAGCTATGACGAAGGGAAGACACTTCCCGCGCAGCTATGACGAAGGGAAGACACTTCCCGCGCAGCTATGAAGGAAGACACTTCCCGCAGCTAGACAAGGGAAGACACTTCCCGCAGCAGAAGGACACTCATGACGAAGGGAAGACACTTCCGCGCAGCTATGAGAAGGGAAGACACTTCCCGCAGCTATGAGAAGGAAGACACTTCCGCGCAGCTATGACGAAGGGAAGACACTTCCCGCGCAGCTATGACTAAGGGAAGACACTTCCCGCGCAGCTATGAAGGGAAGACACTTCCCGCAGCATGACGAAGGGAAGACACTTCCGCGCAGCATGACGAAGGAAGACACTTCCGCGCAGTTGACGAAGGAAGACACTTCCCCCAGCTATGACGAAGGGAAGACACTTCCCGCGCAGCTGACGAAGGAAGACACTTCCCGGCAGCTATGACGAAGGAAGACACTTCCCGCGCAGCTATGATGAAGGGAAGACACTTCCCGCGCAGCTATGACGAAGGGGAAAACACTTCCCGCGCAGCTATGACTAAGGGAAGACACTTCCCGCGCAGCTATGAAGGGAAGACACTTTCCACGCAGCTATGACGAAGGGAAGACACTTCCCGCGCAGCTATGACGAAGGGAAGACACTTCCCGCGCAGCTATGACGAAGGGAAGACACTTCCCGCGCAGCTATGACGAAGGGAAGACACTTCCCCCGTAGCTATGACGAAGGGAAGACACTTCCCGCGCAGCTATGACGAAGGGAAGACACTTCCCGCGCAGCTATGACGAAGGGAAGACACTTCCCGCGCAGCTATGATGAAGGGAAGACACTTCCCGCGCAGCTATGACGAAGGGAAGACACTTCCCGCGCAGCTATGACTAAGGGAAGACACTTCCCGCGCAGCTATGAAGGGAAGACACTTTCCACGCAGCTATGACGAAGGGAAGACACTTCCCGCGCAGCTATTACGAAGGGAAGACACTTCCCACGCAGCTATGACGAAGGGAAGACACTTCCCCCGCAGCTATGACGAAGGAAGACACTTCCGCGCAGCTATGACGAAGGGGAAGACACTTCCCGCGCAGCTATGACGAAGGGAAGACACTTCCCGCGCAGCTATGATGAAGGGAAGACACTTCCCGCGCAGCTATGACGAAGGAAGACACTTCCGCGCAGCTATGACTAAGGGAAGACACTTCCCGCGACGCTATGAAGGAAGACACTTTCCACGCAGCTATGACAAAGGGGAAGACACTTCCGCGCAGCTATTACGAAGGGAAGACACTTCCCACGCAGCTATGACGAAGGGAAGACACTTCCCCGCAGCTATGACGAAGGGAAGACACTTCCCGCGCAGCTATGACGAAGGAAAGACACTTCCCCGAGCTATGACGAAGGAAGACACTTCCGCGCAGCTATGACGAAGGGAAGACACTTCCCGCGCAGCTATGACGAAGGAAGACACTTCCGCGCAGCTATGACGAAGGGAAGACACTTCCCGCCCAGCTATGACGAAGGAAGACACTTCCGCCCAGCTATGACGAAGGAAGACACTTCCCGCGCAGCTATGACGAAGGGAAGACACTTCCCGCGCAGCTATGACGAAGGGAAGACACTTCCCGCGCAGCTATGACGAAGGGAAGACACTTCCCGCGCAGCTATGACGAAGGGAAGACACTTCCCGCGCAGCTATGACGAAGGGAAGACACTTCCGCGCAGCTATGACGAAGGGAAGACACTTCCCGCGCAGCTATGACGAAGGGAAGACACTTCCGCGCAGCTATGACGAAGGAAGACACTTCCCGCGCAGCTATGACGAAGGGAAGACACTTCCCGCGCAGCTATGATGAAGGGAAGACACTTCCCGCGCAGCTATGACGAAAGGAAGACACTTCCCGCGCAGCTATGACTAAGGGAAGACACTTCCCGCGCAGCTATGAAGGGAAGACACTTTCCACGCAGCTATGACGAAGGGAAGACACTTCCCGCGCAGCTATTACGAAGGGAAGACACTTCCCACGCAGCTATGACGAAGGGAAGACACTTCCCCCGCAGCTATGACGAAGGGAAGACACTTCCCGCGCAGCTATGACGAAGGAAAGACACTTCCCCCGTAGCTATGACGAAGGGAAGACACTTCCCGCGCAGCTATGACGAAGGGAAGACACTTCCCGCGCAGCTATGACGAAGGGAAGACACTTCCCGCGCAGCTATGACGAAGGGAAGACACTTCCCGCCCAGCTATGACGAAGGGAAGACACTTTCCGCCCAGCTATGACGAAGGGAAGACACTTCCCGCGCAGCTATGACGAAGGGAAGACACTTCCCGCGCAGCTATGACGAAGGGAAGACACTTCCCGCGCAGCTATGACGAAGGGAAGACACTTCCCGCGCAGCTATGACGAAGGGAAGACACTTCCCGAAAAGCTATGACGAAGGGAAGACACTTCCCGCGCAGCTATGACGAAGGGAAGACACTTCCCGCGCAGCTATGACGAAGGGAAGACACTTCCCGCGCAAGATTCCCCTTTCATAATCTATGTAAGATTCTGGTGGTAGAAAAAATTCCTTGAAGAAATTTCCACTTGAAGAGTTTCACAATAGCTCTCTACTGGAAGGATTTATTGCGTTTGTGTTTACATTTCTTGTTTATGTTGCGTCAGTAACGAAAATATTTTCTCGTGTACGCTCTTCTTCCCCTCTTCCTCCTCTTCGTCCATTCGTCCTTTTCTTCTCCTCTTCTTCCTCTTCCTCCTTGTATTCTTTCTTCATCTTTTTCTTCCTTCTTCTTCCTTCTCAGCTTTCTCCTGTTCCTCACCTTATTCTTCCTCCTCCTCCTCCCCTCTTCTTCCATTTTCTTTCTTGTCTTCCTCCTCCTCCTCTTTTTACACCTCAGATTCAATATCACTAAAGATACTTTCCAAAAATAAATTACACTAATTAAATTAATCATAAATTTATGCATTTCAAACATTTAGTCTCTCGTACCAACGCTACTTTATTTAAATTTAGATTAGCTTAGATTAAGTTAAGTTAGCTTAACTTGGATCACGTTAACACTGACTGCATAAAACTTTTACAATTTATATTATGCACGAGTGCTGCTGCACGAGCGCTGCTGCACGAGCGCTGCTGCACGAGCGCTGCTGCACGAGCGCTGCTGCACGAGTGCTGCTGCACGAGTGCTGCTGCACGAGCGCTGCTGCACGAGTGCTGCTGCACGAGTGCTGCTGCACGAGTGCTGCTGCACGAGTGCTGCTGCACGAGCGCTGCTGCACGAGCGCTGCTGCACGAGCGCTGCTGCACGAGTGCTGCTGCACGAGCGCTGCTGCACGAGCGCTGCTGCACGAGTGCTGCTGCACGAGCGCTGCTGCACGAGCGCTGCTGCACGAGTGCTGCTGCACGAGCGCTGCTGCACGAGTGCTGCTGCACGAGTGCTGCTGCACGAGCGCTGTTGCACGAGCGCTGCTGCACGAGCGCTGTTGCACGAGTGCTGCTGCACGAGCGCTGTTGCACGAGTGCTGCTGCACGAGCGCTGCTGCACGAGCGCTGTTGCACGAGTGCTGCTGCACGAGCGCTGTTGCACGAGTGCTGCTGCACGAGCGCTGTTGCACGAGTGCTGCTGCACGAGCGCTGTTGCACGAGCGCTGCTGCACGAGCGCTGCTTAAAAATCTATCGTGGTACCTGTTTCTATTAAACTTCAACGACTTAGGTACCTGCAGTGACTGGAGTGTTCCCTGGGAAGAGTGTTGCGGGGGTCCACGCCCCTGCGGCCCGGTCCGTGACCAGGTCTCCAGGCCTGGCCAGGTACAGTCCAATGTATATCCCTGTTGAACAACGAGACGACGAGGAAATGCTACAAGAAAATCTACGCAAAAAAATAGGAATAATACAACGGTAGAGGGAAACGTTGCTGGTCTTGTTATCTCCGTAAAATTATTAATCCAGGACAAGCCAAGCATTGTGTTTTGTTTTCATTGGGGGGCACCTTGGCCCTCTTCCTCGGATGGGTAAACAGAGACAGCAGGTATAAGGACCCTTGATCATGTGTCTCGACTCCACCTAAATTGAACTTGGGTTTTTTGGTTGTGTGACTACTGAACCACAGATGACTGAGTGGGTTCGTCACGTGATTTAGACTCGAGTCAGCTGATTTTCCTAAACAAATAAATTAACAACAACTTGGCTATTGGGATTCAACCTGAGCATGTGTAAAGAGATAAAAATCGGGATGGATAGAGAAGACCCAATACGGAACACGGAGTTGGAGGACAGAGGCTACGAACTTCAGACAAGGAGAAGGATCTAGGAGTAAGCATAGCACCAAACATATCACCGAAGGCGTACATCAGCTGAATAACTACTGCGGTGCATGAGAATGTGGTAATCGCACGAATGGCATTGAGGTACCCTGAAGAAGAGTGTTTTAGCACACAGCTTGACGCGTGTCAGACGTAGCATAGAGTACCTGAGAAAACATGATAGAAAATAAAAAAACCGAGACTCGCTACAAGAACTATTACCCGAGCTAAAGAGGATAACCTGTGAGGAAAAACTAAGGGAATGAAACCTTAAAACACGCTGGAAGAGAGAACCAGGGCGAGACATGATGACGACGTACGAGATACTCAGAGATCTTATAAGGCAGACAGAGGAGGAGAGGGAGAACTGAGGTTAAGAACTGAGACAATCTCAGGTGACGTGACAGAATCAGATGTCATATAATTGTCAGAGTAGTTATGGCATCAGGAATTTAGGAAGTGTTTGAGGTTCGGTGGCAGGAACTGGGACTCGAACCCCTCTCCCCCCCCCGTCACCACAATTGGTACACACACACACACGCATTCTATACCTTTCTCCCTTTTTTTCCATTGCCTACCTAACCCCTCTCCACTCCGCCTCCACATCCCATTCTCTCCCTTCTCAACCTTTTCCTCTTCCATTTAACCTCTCCCTCTCCCTCCCTCCCCTCCCATCCCCTCCCTCCCCTCCCATCCACTCCCCTACCCTCCTCCCTCCCTCCCCTCCCTCCCCTCCCTCCCCTCCCTCCCTCCCCGTCCCCTCCCTCCTCCCTCCCCTCCCTCCCTCCCTCCTCCCGGTTTATGAGCCATATGTCAGAGTTTTATTGAAAATAAACATAACACCTTAATGCGTTTCTCGTGGCGTCACGCTTAAGATGCAACGTTTAAAATGCGACGTTAAAAACGAGACGTCCATCGTGACGTCACGTTTCAGATGCGACGTTCCAGACGAAACGTGCATGGTGACGTCATGGTTACAAAGCTGCTGCTGTAACAATGGTTAGGTTAGTAACCCTTCACTGTCCCCCTCCCCGTTCATTTTGCCCCTCCCCCTTCCCCATCCCCACCCCGACCCCTTCCTCCTACCTCTGGGAGGGTTGAGACATAGCAGACGTTGGAGTTATCACACGGAGGTAATGCCCGGATACTAGCACCCCTTCCATCACCTCCGCATTAGTGAACCCCCAGTTCTCTCTCTCTCTCTCTCTCTCTCTCTCTCTCTCTCTCTCTCTCTCTCTTCTCTCTCTCTCTTCTCTCCTCTTCTCGCTCTCTCTTTCTCTCTCTTTCTCCACTCTCTCTTTATCAATATATATATATATATATATATATATATATATATATATATATATATATATATATATATATGTATATATATTATTTACCCACGAACGAATGGCATTGATCAATAACAACACTGCGACTAGCCAAGGAGTCGAACCCATGCTGCTTAGGCCCCCCTCATGGTGAGCGAAAACTTATGACACACTAATCCACGGGACCACACAATCATATATGTGTGTGTGTGTGTGTGTGTGTGTGTGTGTGTAAGGTAAAGTGTTAAAATAAAACAGTCAATAATCTACGAAATAAAGATAATAGTAAATAAAGATATTAATCAGCAAAGTTATTAGCGAGACGAAGATGAGGTCGAAACAAATGAATCATAAGAGACAGAGCAGATAAGAAGGTAAGCATTAAAGAATAACAAAGGAGAAGAGCCAGAACGGATGTGAAGTATTAGGGAGTAAGGAGTGAGGAGAGATGAGAGAAGTGAGAGATGAGAGAAGCTCTAAGAGTAAGGACGCCATCCATGGCCTGTTTACATCCCCGTTTTCTTCACTCGTCCCAAAGCAATTGATTAATTTTAATTACGCCGCTAACAACTGCCTTAATACGCAGACTGAGAGACCTTCGCAAATTTATGTGTGTGTGTATATATATATATATATATATATATATATATATATATATATATATATATATATATATATATATATATATATATATATATATATATTATATATATATATATATATATATATATATATATATATATATATATATATATATATATATATAGACGATAGACAAACATGGAGAAACACATGACGATAAATGCATCTCAGCCATTTGAAAGGTTTTTACGTCTCTCCTTTATCTCCAAACCTTCATCTTATGTTGCGTCTCTTTCCCTCCTTGCCTCTTCCTTCCTTTCTTCTCTCCTCTTACTTTTCCTCCCTCCTCTCCATCCTTCCCTCTTCCTTCAACTATTATGGTTAAATTCCCAGGATTGTTTTGAACATTACATTTACTTCTGGACATTTTTCACTGTATATCCACCAATGGACATTTTTTTCACTACATCCATCACTGGATGTTCTTGTCACTACATCCATCAATAAACATTCTTGTCTACATTCACCACTTGACGTACCTCTCACTACATCCACCACTGGCTATTCTTGCCACTACATCCACCCCGTAGTGACAATAGGTGGATGTGGTCAGAGGTACATCCACCCCTGGATGTACCTCTCGCCACAACCACAGCGTTCTAGTACTACACCCACCTCTGGAAATTGTTAGTTACTACCACATCCACCACTGGACGTTCTTGTCACTACACCCACCACCGGACAGTTAATCATGCGTCCAGGACCACAGCCTCGGATGCTCAGTTGATGAGGACAATACAGCGATGCCCTTTGCTCAGGTTTCACCCAATGATAGACGCTGGTGTCGTGGGAGAGGTTGCTGCAGACGGCAACAGATGGCTCTGTGGGGGTAACCTGAAACACACTACGATTACACAGTGTTTACAACCAGGCCATTACTCGTCCTCGTCACCAGGCTCCACCTCGGTCTTCGTATCTTTTCTTCGTCTTTGTCCCCATCTTTGTCTTCGCTTCTAGCTTCGTCCTTGTATCTCTGTCTTCGTCCTCATCTTCTTCTTCGTGTCTTTCTTCGACCTTTCATCGTCTTCCTGTTATGTTCGTCTCGCTCATTCACAAATCACCATATCATTTTTTGGTAGCTCATATTTTTTTCTTTCTCTAGAGATTTACGTTAATTTTCGTTAAAATAAATCGTGTCAATGAAGGTTGACCATCACGCCGAGGGATTCTGAGTTACTTTTGTCAAAGGATCCTTGATATAACACTGGTAAGGGATCGTCTGTGCAACTTAAAGCAATGAAAGTCTGTGCAACATTACCGAAGAATCATATGTTAACGTTACCTGTGGATCGTGTGTAATATTAACGACGGATGCTGTAACATTAACGAGGGATGCTGCGTGTAATGTTAACAAGGGATGTTGTGTGTAACATTAACGAGGGATGTTGTGTGTAACATTAACGAGGGCTGTTGTGTGTAATGTTAACGAGGGATGTTGTGTGTAACATTAACGAGGGATGCTGTGTGTAACATTAATGAGGGATGCTGTGTGTAATGTTAACGAGGGATGTTGTGTGTAATGTTAACGAGGGATGTTGTGTGTAACATTAACGAGGGATGCTGCGTGTGACATTAACGAGGGATGCTGCGTGTAATGTTAACGAGGGATGCTGCGTGTAATGTTAACGAGGGATGCTGCGTGTAATGTTAACGAGGGATGCTGCGTGTAATGTTAACGAGGGATGCTGCGTGTAATGTTAACTCGGATGCTGCGTGTAATGTTAACGAGGGATGCTGCGTGTAATGTTAACGAGGGATGCTGCGTGTAATGTTAACGAGGATGCTGCGTGTAATGTTAACGAGGGATGCTGCGTGTAATGTTAACTCGGATGCTGCGTGTAATGTTAACGAGGGATGCTGCGTGTAATGTTAACGAGGGATGCTGCATGTAATGTTAACGAGGGATGCTGCGTGTAATGTTAACGATGGATGTTGCGTGTAACATTAACGAGGGATGTTGCGTGTAATGTTAACGAGGGATGTTGTATGTAACACTACGGATCCAAAATTTGTTTTAATACAAAATAACTAAAAACAAAAATCCGTTACATATAAACTCGCTTAAATTGATCTTGCATTGCTTAAAATATAACAGTTGAATTATTTTTTTAGGACAGTTCGACTTGTTCAACGGCTTAACTTGTTATGCCGGACAGAAACAAGCCCAACAGCGTCCAAACTGTCTAAACCAACTGTTTACTAATTCTGACAGAAATTCCTTGTGGACTAACTTGTTTAAACCGAGTTGTACCAAATAAAAAACAATTTTATGTGCCTGCGTTCGTTAATCCATTCTTCTTTCTTCTTCTTCTTCTTCTTCTTCTTCTTCTTCTTCTTCTTCTTCTTCTTCTTCTTCCTGTCTTCGTGCACCATGCTTGTGGTCTTGGAGCTGTGTTGACTAGTGTACGGGGAGTGATGGGGTGGCGTAGGCTGGAGTATGTAGGCTCAGGACCTGCCACCTTGTTTTGACGTGAGATGCTCCTCTAGACTTTACCCTTTCGTGTCCATGTCTCTCTCTCTCTCTGTCTCTTTTTTAGAATACTACAGACCTCCACAGCGTCTTCCTACTCCTCCTCCTTCTCCTCCTCTTCTTCTTCCTTCTCCTCTTCCTCTTCTGCATGTACCCAGACACACGAGGCACCTGGTATGGTTCACGTCAATGTCGCATTTATCACAGGTGTCAGTCTCTTACCTGCTATTTCAACTTGGCAATAACTTTAACCTCTACTCTCTTCATCTCTGCTTGCCACCCATATTTTCCTTCGACTCTTCTCTTCACAGCTTATACTAAACAGTCTAATGGTCATAATTATAATCATATTTTTGGGGGGATGGACCGGTAAGCCAGCGGAAGGCCTCGGTCAGATGACCAAAAACTCCAGCTGCGGGTCATTATATGAGTAAGACCCGCGTCAGGAAACACTTGTCCTGTTTTCTGACGAACCTTACCTAACCTAACGTCTTCACCTCTTGCTGCTGGCACCAAGAGCTTGACTGATCTGGCCAGCTATCAGGAAGGAGTGACAAGTCAAGACCACTCGCTGTCTCCAGTCAACCAGCCAGTCAGTGACCCAGGCCTCTACGTTTGCCTGCTCGATAATACGGCTTTAGTTGTCCCGTAGCCGGTTGGTAGCGCGCTCAGCTCAAACACTGACGTCCTTGGTTCGATCCGCGGTACGGGTGGAAACATTAGGACGTGTTTCCTTAAGACACCTACTGTCCCTGTTCAACTAACAGTAAATAGGTACCTGGGTGCTAGTTGACTGGTGTGGGTCGCATCATGGTTACAAAATTAACCTAATTTGCCCGAAATTTCTACATAACCAGGGGATTTCTATACAGTATGTCATTGATGTCAGCGAGGTCTTGTATCATGTACTTGTAGAAAGATTATTATTATTATTATTATTAGTAGTAGTAGTAGTAGTAGTAGTAGAAGTAGCATAATCTACGTGGCACTTTAATCTCTTGGTGTTAAACTGAAATATTTTTTTTATATGGCTAAATTCCTGTTTTTTTTTTTTTTGGTAATACATATATGGTCTTATTTTCAAGAAATTTTCCGGTCTGGTCAATAATTCAAGTATTCATTAGATTTCTAAAAAAA
This sequence comes from Cherax destructor, assembly GCA_009830355.1. NCBI lineage: Eukaryota > Metazoa > Arthropoda > Malacostraca > Decapoda > Parastacidae > Cherax > Cherax destructor. The sequence continues at coordinate 153,513 of WNWK01000253.1, read as the reverse complement.
ATCTTGAGAAGTTAAAGAAGTGATGCTGAGGGAACACGACCTTGTTTGTTAAAACCTGAAGTAGTATTTACTGTAGTTTCCTGTCAGAGAGAGAGAGAAGAGAGAGAGAGAGAGAGAGAGAGAGAGAGAAAGAGAGGAGGGAGAGAGGAGAGAGAGAGAGAGAGAGGGGAGAGAGAGGAGAGAGAGAGAGAGAGAGAGGAGAGAGAGAGGAGAGAGAGAGAGAGAGAGAGAGAGAGAGAGAGAGAGAGAGGAGGAAGAGAGAGAGAGATGAGAGAGAGTGAGAGAGAGAGAGAGAGAGAGAGAGAGAGAGAGAGAGAGAGAGAGTGAGAGATGAGAGGGAGAGAGAGAGAGAGAGAGAGAGGAGTAAGTAGCAAACAGCACGTAGATCAGAACAAGAGATGCAATCACCACCTGAATCAATGCAACAAGCTAATGAAACTAGCCCACGTTAATCCACACTCACCACGTTACATCCACACTCACCCACGTTACATCCACACTCACCCACGTTACATCCACACTCACCCACGCTACATCCACACTCACCCACGTTACATCCACACTCACCCACGCTCATCATCCACCACTATCACACCCACGTTACATCCACACTCACCCACGTACATCCACACTCACCCACGCTACATCCACACTCACCCACGCCTACATCCACCTCACCCACGCTCATCCACACTCACCACGCTACATCCACACTCACCCACGTACATCCACACTCACCACGCTCATCCACACTCACCCACGTACATCCACACTCACCCACGCTACATCCACACTCACCCACGTACATCCACACTCACCCACGCTACATCCACTCACTCATCCACACTCACCTCATCCACTCACCCACGTCATCCACCTCACCCACGTTACATCCACACTCACCACGCTACATCCACACTCACCCACGCTACATCCACACTCACCCACGCTACATCCACACTCACCCACGTTACATCCACACTCACCCACGTTACATCCACACTCACCCACGCTACATCCACACTCACCCACGTTACATCCACACTCACCCACGCTACATCCACACTCACCCACGTTACATCCACACTCACCCACGTTACATCCACAATTACCCACGCTACATCCACACTCACCCACGCTACATCCACACTCACCCACGTTACATCCACACTCACCCACGTTATATCCACACTCACCCACGTTACATCCACACTCACCCACGCTACATCCACACTCACCCACGCTACATCCACACTCACCCACGTTACATCCACACTCACCCACGCTACATCCACACTCACCCACGTTACATCCACACTCACCCATTTACATCCACACTCACCCACGTTACATCCACACTCACCCACGTTACATCCACACTCACCCACGTTACATCCACACTCACCCACGTTACATCCACACTCACCCACGTTACATCCACACTCACCCACGTTACATCCACACTCACTCACGTTACATCCACACTCACCCACGTTACATCTACACTCACCCACGCTACATCCACACTCACCCACGTTACATCCACACTCACCCACGCTACATCCACACTCACCCACGTTACATCCACACTCACCCACGCTACATCCACACTCACCCACGTTACATCCACACTCACCCACGTTATATCCACACTCACCCACGTTACATCCACACTCACCCACGTTACATCCACACTCACCCACGCTACATCCACACTCACCCACGCTACATCCACACTCACCCACGCTACATCCACACTCACCCACGCTACATCCACACCCATTAACCCACACCCACCCACCTACAACCACCAGCCCATACTCGCCCACCCACAGTCGCCCAGGCAGTGGGGCCCCGGCAGTGAGCTTCTGGGCAACATTAAGATAGAACTGTCATCATGGGCGGGTCTGCAGGCCGCCTTCAACCCACACTCTGATTACTCCATGACGCCCTCTCCCATTCCCCTCAGGGAGGGGAGGGAAGTGGGAGAAGAAGAGGAAAGAAAGTGGAAAGGAAGACTAAAGAAGAGAAATGGGGAGAGTAGGAAAATTAGATGAAACGGAGGGAAATAGGAAGGGGAAGTGGAAGAGAAGGAGAGAGAAAGGGGAAAATGGGAGGGAGGGGAGAGTAAAGTAGAAGAGAGAAGGAGAGGGGAAGGGAAAGTGAGAAGAGAGAAAGGAGATGGTGGCAGGATAGTAGGAGAGAGAGAGAGAGAGAGAGAGAGAGGGGGGGGTGGCAGGGTGTAGAGGGAGGAAATTGGGTGGCAGGGTGGGGAGATTATTTTATTAGCCAGCTGGGCGAGGAAGGTGCACCAGCTGGATTCTGGAGTGATAGACTTGGTTGAACTGTAGATATATGGGCGAGTGTGGGTGACTGTGAGTGTGGTTGGTTGGGTGTGGGTTGATGTGGCTGTGGGTGTGTGTTTTTGGTTGGGTGACTGTAGATAGGTATGGGTGAGTGTGGGCGTGGGTGTGTGACTGACCCTTAGTGTGAGTGGGTAAGTGTGGGCAAGTGAGTGAGCGTGGGTGTGGAGCCCACACTTAGTGTTTCCTGCCCACTGTGGTGACGACGGTATCCCATTCGTCAGGAAAGAGGACAAGTGTGTCCTGACGCGAGTCTTACACCTTCTGTCCCTCTTTAACCCAGCAGTAAGTAGGTACCTAAGTTGCCCGAAATGCTCTACATAACAATTTGCTTTCTATATAGTACGTCACTGATGTCAGCTATGGTCTGCATAAGCTGTGTCATTTACTTGTAGAAATAAAGAATATTATTATTATTATTTAGTCACATAATTAAAGCTTAAAGCTGACATCTTAGAGAGCCTTTATGGCCATGCTTTAAAATAAAATAATTTTTTTTAGTTCCCCATTTTACGACCTCAATGTTTACATTATAATGCGATGACTTCCAGAGTCTCTGAAAAAATGTTCTTATGTGACCAGTCCTCTCTCTTTCTCTCTCCTTCTCTCTCTCTCTCTCTCTTTCTCTCTCTCTCTCTCTCTCTCTCTCTCTCTCTCTCTCTCTCTCTCTCTCTCTCTCTCTCTCGCTCTGTTCCATGATTTTTCTTAGACTTTTATTATATACCGTCGACATTCGGCGTTGTTGTTTCACTTACAATTTCATTGCGGATGGGCGTGTGTCTACCTCATGGTAGGTGGGCGTGTGTCTACCTCATGGTAGGTGGGCGTGTGTCTACCTCATGGTAGGTGGGCGTGTGTCTACCTCATGGTAGGTGGGCGTGTGTCTACCTCATGGTAGATGGGAGTGTGTCTTCCTCATGGTAGGTTGGCGTGTGTCTACCTCATGGTAGGTGGGCATGTGTCTACCTCGTGGTAGGTGGGCGTGTGTCTACCTCATGGTAGGTGGGCGTGTGTCTACCTCATGGTAGGTTGGCGTGTGTCTACCTCATGGTAGGTGGGCGTGTGTCTACCTCGTGGTAGGTGGGCGTGTGACTACCTCATGGTAGGTGGGCGTGTGTCTACCTCATGGTAGGTGGGCGTGTGTCTACCTCATGGTAGGTGGGCGTGTGTCTACCTCATGGTAGGTGGGCGTGTGTCTACCTCATGGTAGGTGGGCGTGTGTCTACCTCATGGTGGTGGGCGTGTGTCTCCTCATGGTAGGTGGGAGGGTAGGGTGCGTGGGGAGGCAGTAGGGGTAGGGAAAGGGGTCTCCAGGAGTCATAATGGAGAGAGTATAAACATCACTATCTACAGAGGTCAACCTTCCCCCTTCCCCCTCCCCTTCCATCTTCCCCCTCCCCCTTCCCCTTCCCCTTCCCCTCCTTCCATCTTCCCCTCCCTTCCTCTTCCCCTCCCCTCCTCCTCCCTTCCCCATCCCCCATCCCCGGGGCTATTTGTCTGCTCTAATAACACACCCTTCTTGCTCTTGTTCTTGCTCGTGTCCTTGTTCTTTCTCTTATTCTTGCGTCTGTTCATGTTCTTGCATTTGTTCTTCATTGTCTTTCCCACTTCTTCGTCTTCTTCTTCTTCTTCGTCTTCTTCTTCGTCTTCTTCTTGGCCTCGGCGTGGTTCTCATTCTTGATGTTCTTTCCTTCTAGGTGTTCTTTTTCTCTCCTCTTCGTTCTAGTTCAGGTTCTTCGTGTTCCTCATTCATTAAACTGATATTGTTTCTCTTCGTTCTCCCCCATATTTTTTTGTTCTTGTTCTCGTTGTTAATGTTCTTGTTGTTGGAATTTTACACTATATAACATTGTTCCACTATATAACATTGTTCCACTATATAACATTGTTCCACTATATAACATTGTTCCACTATATGACATTGTTCCACTACATAACATTGTTGCACTATATAACATTGTTCCACTATATGACATTGTTTCACTATATGACAATGTTCCACTATATAACATTGTTCCACTATATAACATTGTTCCACTATATAACATTGTTCCACTACATGACATTGTTCCATTATATGACATTGTTCCTCTATATAACATTGTTCCACTATATGACATTGTTTCACTATATAACATTGTTCCACTATATAATATTGTTCCACTACATAACATTGTTCCACTACATAACATTGTTCCACTATATGACATTGTTCCTCTATATAACATTGTTCCACTATATGACATTGTTTCACTATATAACATTGTTCCACTACATAACATTGTTCCACTACATAACATTGTTCCACTATATGACATTGTTCCTCTATATAACATTGTTCCACTACATGACATTGTTTCACTATATAACATTGTTCCACTACATAACATTGTTCCACTACATAACATTGTTCCATTATATAACATTGTTCCACTACATAACATTGTTCCACTATATAACATTGTTCCACTACATAACATTGTTCCACTACATAACATTGTTCCACTACATAACATTGTTTCACTATACATTGTTCATATAACATTGTTCCACTACATAACATTGTTCCACTACATAACATTGTTCCACTACATAACATTGTTCCACTACATAACTTGTTCATATATAAATTGTTCCACTACATAACATTGTTCCACTATATAACATTGTTCCACTACATAACATTGTTCCACTACATAACATTGTTCCACTACATAACATTGTTTCACTACATAACATTGTTCCACTATATAACATTGTTCCACTACATAACATTGTTCCACTACATAACATTGTTCCACTACATAACATTGTTCCACTATATAACATTGTTCCACTACATAACATTGTTCCACTACATAACATTGTTCCACTACATAACATTGTTCCACTACATAACATTGTTCCACTAATAACATTGTTCCACTAATAACATTGTTCCACTACATAACATTGTTCACTAATAACATTGTTCACTACATAACATTGTTCCACTAATAACATTGTTCCACTACATAACATTGTTCCACTACATAACATTGTTCCACTAATAACATTGTTTCACTACTAAATTGTTCCATATAACATTGTTCCACTACATAACATTGTTCCACTACATAACATTGTTCCACTATATAACATTGTTCCACTACATAACATTGTTCCACTACATAACATTGTTCCACTACATAACATTGTTTCACTACATAACATTGTTCCACTATATAACATTGTTCCACTACATAACATTGTTCCACTACATAACATTGTTCCACTACATAACATTGTTTCACTACTAACATTGTTCCACTATAACATTGTTCCACTACATAACATTGTTCCACTACATAACATTGTTCACTCATTGTTCACTACATAACATTGTTCCATACATAACATTGTTCCACTACATAACATTGTTCCACTACATAACATTGTTCCACTACATAACATTGTTCCACTACATAACATTGTTCCACTACATAACATTGTTCCACTACATAACATTGTTCCACTACATAACATTGTTCCACTACATAACATTGTTCCACTACATAACATTGTTCCACTACATAACATTGTTCCACTACATAACATTGTTCCACTACATAACATTGTTCCACTACATAACATTGTTCCACTACATAACATTGTTCCACTACATAACATTGTTCCACTACATAACATTGTTCCACTACATTTACTACATACATTGTTCCACTACATAACATTGTTCCACTACATAACATTGTTCCACAAATAAATTGTTCCACTACATCATTGTTCCACTACATAACATTGTTCCACTACATAACATTGTTCCACTACATAACATTGTTCCACTACATAACATTGTTCCACTACATAACATTGTTCCACTACATAACATTTTTCCCACTACATAACATTGTTCCACTACATAACATTGTTCCACTACATAACATTGTTCCACTACATAACATTGTTCCACTACATAACATTGTTCCACTACATAACATTGTTCCACTCATAACATTGTTCACTGCATAACATTGTTCCACTATAACATTGTTCCACTACATAACATTGTTCCACTACATAACATTGTTCCACTACATAACATTGTTCCACTACATAACATTGTTCCACTACATAACATTGTTCCACTACATAACATTGTTCCACTACATAACATTGTTCCACTACATAACATTGTTCCACTACATAACATTGTTCCACTACATAACATTGTTCCACTACATATTGTTCCATCATAACATTGTTCCACTACATAACATTGTTCCACTACATAACATTGTTCCACTACATAACATTGTTCCACTACATAACATTGTTCCACTACATAACATTGTTCCACTACATAACATTATAAAACTAAATACTGTCGGAAAGTTTTGTATGAAAACTCTTAACATTTCCCACATTAACCAGTTCCTTCTTTCCCTTCACTTCATTTCCTTCCCTTCCTTCTATCCCTATCCCTATTCTCCATGTCCCTCGCCCTTCTCCTCCATTTACTCTCTTCCCTTTATTTCCCTTCCTCATATTCATTTTTTACTCCACTCTTATCCACACCCATCCACAGTCTTCCTCCATTATTCCCCTGTATCTCCTACCTATCCACCCATTCGTTACTCCTATTCCATTCTTTCATTCCTCCCTTTTCTATGCTTCTTCATTCCTCCCTCTTCTCCATTCATCATAACTGCTTCCCTATTCCCTTGTCGCGTGTGTTTATCTTCCCCTGATACCTTTTGTTCGTCGCCTTCTCTCCATTTACTCTCCTTTCTCTTCTCCATTTCCCTCTCCTTTCTCCTCTCCATTTCCCCTCCTTTCTCATCTGTACCTCCTTTCCTCTCTTTTACATTTCACCTTCATTTCTTTTTGTCCATTCTCTCTGATTTCCCTGTTTCCCTTTCCCATTTTGTCCTCATATTTCCCATTCCCCTTTTCTCTATCTCCATTCTCCCAACTTCACATTTTCTCTCTTTCCATCACTGTTCCTCCTTACACCATTCTCCCTCGTGTCATTCTCCCTCCTTACACCATTCTCCCTCGTGTCATTCTCCCTCCTTACACCATTCTCCCTCGTGTCATTCTCCCTCCTTACACCATTCTCCCTCCTGTCATTCTCCCTCCTTACACCATTCTCCCTCGTGTCATTCTCCTCCTTACACCATTCTCCCTCCTGTTATTCTCCTCCTTACACCATTCTCCCTCCTGTCATTCTCCTCCTTACACCATTCTCCCTCCTGTCATTCTCCCTCCTTACACCATTTTCCCTCCTGTCATTCTCCTCCTTACACCATTCTCCCTCGTGTCATTCTCCTCCTTACACCATTCTCCCTCCTGTCATTCTCCCTCCTTACACCATTCTCCCTCGTGTCATTCTCCCTCCTTACACCATTCTCCCTCCTGTTATTCTCCCTCCTTACACCATTCTCCCTCCTGTCATTCTCCCTCCTTACACCATTCTCCCTCCTGTCATTCTCCCTCCTTACACCATTTTCCCTCCTGTCATTCTCCCTCCTTACACCATTCTCCCTCGTGTCATTCTCCCTCCTTACACCATTCTCCCTCCTGTCATTCTCCCTCCTTACACCATTCTCCCTCGTGTCATTCTCCCTCCTTACACCATTCTCCCTCCTGTTATTCTCCCTCCTTACACCATTCTCCCTCCTGTCATTCTCCTCCTTACACCATTCTCCCTCGTGTCATTCTCCTCCTTACACCATTCTCCCTCCTGTCATTCTCCTCCTTACACCATTCTCCCTCGTGTCATTCTCCCTCCTTACACCATTCTCCCTCCTGTCATTCTCCCTCCTTACACCATTCTCCCTCATGTCATTCTCCCTCCTTACACCATTCTCCCTCATGTCATTCTCCCTCCTTACACCATTCTCCCTCATGTCATTCTCCCTCCTTACACCATTCTTCCTCGTGTCATTTTCTCTCCTTGCACCATTCTCCCTCCTTCTGTCATTCTCCCTCCTCCTCCTCCTCACATTCCCCACAACGCCCTCCCTTACCCTCTCTCTTATCAGCTGTTATCTGGGAGAGTTGCTAGGCTTTCATTTTCATTTTCAGTGTTGCTGATATGAGGTGAACGTCAACGCCATAACCATTTCCGCTGCTTTACCCCCGGTGACTGTTTGTTGGGTGATGGTTGTGGGACCCAGGAAAACTTTTATCCGACGCTGGGCGAGGCTGTGGTACCCCTGCAGGAGGTGCCTGAGAGCTGCCACTGGCGCTGGCACTGGGGATTCAGTCTCGAATTGACTCCTTGTACGGTTTCTGATGTGTCAAGCATCGTTTGTTTCAGTCACCCATGTCCGGTCTTCTCTCATATTCTCTCTCTCTCTCTCTCTCTCTCTCTCTCTCTCTCTCTCTCTCTCTCTCTCTCTCTCAATCATCTTCAGGAGCCTTCTGCTTTTCTGTCCTTGATTCACACTCTTAGATAAGGTACCGATAGCCTCGGTGTGGATTTCCAAGTCCTCTGCTATCTGTCTTTTCCATGTACTGCCAGGTACTGCCAGGTACTGCCAGGTACTCCCATCACCTCCCATGTAATCTTTAAGTATTCGCATTTTCCTGGCAGTTTATCAGAATCGAATTCTAACAATTTTTATTTCTACAAGTACATGTACAGCGTGTACAGACCATAACTGACATCAGTGACATACTATATAGGAAGCCCCATGTTATGCAAAGAATTTCGGACAAATTAGGTTAATTTTGTCCCCAGGATGCGACCCACACCAGTCGGCTTACACCCAGGTACCTCTCTACTACTAGGGGAACAGGAACAGCAGGTGTCTTAAGAAAACACACCATAATGTTTCCACTCCTACCGGGGATCGAATCACGGACCTCAGTGTGTGGGTTGAGTGCGTTACTAACCGAGCTAAGGGACACCTTGCCTTGCCCTGTCCTCTGCATTGGTTTATCTCACTCGTTAGTTGCACAGCATCCACAAAAATGATGCTCTGGATTCACTATCATCCAATCCTGCAGAACTTTCACTTATATCAAAGAGAAAAGGAGACCAAGAATTGATCCTTGGAGGATCTCACTCTTCTCCCTTGGACACTCCTGCGGTGTAAGAGTTGCAGGTGACTGTGTGGTGGTGGTGGTGGTGGTCTTGCTGGTGGTGCTAGTGGTACTGGTGGTGGTGGTAGCGTTGGTGGTGGTTCTGGTGATGGAACCTGACACCTGTCTTATCTCCTGGAGAATACAGAGGTGTTGGCCTCTAATTGTCTAGCAGTGTTGTTTATATTATTGTCAAGCCAGATCCACCATGACCTTCCCTTCCTTCCTCTCACATTGCTTTCCACTCCTTCTCCTTCCCTTCCAGTCCCCTTCCTCCTCCTCCTCCTCCTCTACCATCCCTGTCCAGCCTCTTAACTCCCATCTCTCTTCTCTTTTTTCATCATCCATCTCTTCTCTTCTATTCCATTTCTACCCTTACCATCTCTTTCCAGTCCATTTCTCTTCATTCTTCCTCTCCTTTTCGTTTTCTTCCCAGTTTTTCTTCTCGCTGTCCTTTCTCCCCTTCCTTCTATCATTGTTCTTCTTCCCTACCCCATAGATTGTAACCCCTTCCCCATTTTCTCCATATTTCCTCCTTTAACTCCATCGCTTCCTGCCCTCTCCGCCTGCCTCCTCCCTCTCACCTTCTCCCTCTCTACCTTCGTCACCCACTCCCTCCATCGCCCTCTACACGCCTTCTCCTTACCTCCCCCCTCGCCCCCTCCCCACCACTGAACACCTGCATATAGTGTACCAACCTCATAATGTAAATAAAACTTCACAAATTACGTCACAACCTTAATGCAATGAACTTTGGTGGTACAAGTGGAGGTAGGAGAAGTAGTAGTAAGTAGTAGTAGTAGTAGTAGCAGTATTAGTAAGTAGTAGTAAAACTCGTGTTGTTGCAAGAATTAATAAAACAAATGCATCTACACTGAATGCTGAACTTCTCGTGCACTGAACTGTTCGTCAGCAGATTTTGTACAATAAGATGTTCTTGTTCTCGAAAGTAAGGTGAAAACGTTGACTTGTCAAGCCTGAAACATCGTTATTCTCAAAGCTTCTGTCTTGTCTAAGATGGATGGAGACGCAGGGGCTGTGTTGTGCCATGCTAAGGTGACGTGGACGAGCAGAGGTAAGATCTTCAAACACCTCCTTCTTGCTCTTCGTCTTGTAAGTGACCTCTTTCTCACTGATAAAAGGAAGAGGCCAAGAAGTAGTCTCTGACGCTGAGTGGGTTTGGAATTTGACTTTCCTCGCTGATGCGTGAAAATATTTGAATAATTTGATACGAAAGTTTCGCGTTGAAGGAAAACCATTGTTGACGAAGAGATAATCAAGTTTGTAAAGCAGGTCATTAAAGGTAATCTTTCCCATTTTCCCTGCTGTGAAGAACTCTCATCCAACAAGGAGAAGGAATATACAGATACCTCCGGGAAGACAGAGTGAAGTGCCAGAGTTACTTCAGAGTGACTCCAAGAAAAGATTTCAGTGATTTCCAAAGATCATAGATAGGAGATAGGATGTTGCGTTATCCATTTGACTCAAGTGAAATATTTCAGATGGAACTCACTGACTTTAAAGCCGCTGACGCTCTCAGACACATTTACAAAGGGAAGCAGACGATTGAAATGTTATTCAAGCCTACCTAACACATTTGTAAACCTTTAATAAACCACGTAATTTGTTTGCAATCGTGTTATTATTATTTCGTGAGTCTATATAAGTTTGCAGCATGTGTGTTCGCTATCTTAGGCAGCAGACACCCATTTGTAAACAAACTTTTTTCTAGGACGAAAAATTGTTAAGTCACACCTTCGGTTAAGACTTTCCAGGGAAACATTTGCTATTGACATTGAACTTGAGGTCAGTGCAGCCTTCAGCATCACAGTAAGTAAATAAGAAACTTCCAGTCTACCGTAGTTATCCCTTCATCACACTAATTTATATGTCATTGAAGAGTAATTCATTGTGAAATTCAGGTGCACTTTTGTCATAGCTTTTGTCATGACTTATTTACAAATGTGATTTACGTTTTTTTTTTAAATGCTGCGTTCATTATTCTTCCAGCGTAATAAAATAAAAGTAGAGGTTATATTACAATCACGTTATTCTGCTAGTGATTTCCGTTTTGATTCGTTCTTTCAGTTTCTTCTAGGTTTCTTCTAGGTTTCTTCTAGGTTTCTTCTAGGTTTCTTCTAGTTTCTTCTAGGTTTATTTTTTTTAAATCATTGCCAAAAAATAAATTATATGCATTATTGAATAGCTTGGCCAGGCAAGATTTTTTTTAAATTGGAAATCTGAGACTAAAAAAAAAACTACAAAATTCTTGTTGATTAATTATTTAAAATACCGAGACTAATAAAGCAACAAAATGCTTCAATAAAAATAAACTGCACAAAGATGAAGCTTTTTGGCTTCTAGTAGTAGTGGTAGTAATAGTAGTAATAATAGTAGTAACAGTGGCAGTAATAGTAGTAATAATAGTAGTAACAGTGGCAGTAATAGTAGTAATAATAGTAGTAACAGTGGTAGTAATAGTAGTAATAATAATAGTAACAGTGGCAGTAATAGTAGTAATAATAATAGTAACAGTGGTAGTAATAGTAGTAATAATAGTAGTAACAGTGGTAGTAATAGTAGTAATAATAGTAGTAACAGTGGTAGTAATAGTAATAATAATAGTAGTAACAGTGGTAGTAATAGTAATAATAATAGTAGTAACAGTGGTAGTAATAGTAGTAATAATAGTAGTAACAGTGGCAGTAATAGTAGTAATAATAATAGTAACAGTGGTAGTAATAGTAGTAATAATAGTAGTAACAGTGGTAGTAATAGTAGTAATAATAGTAGTAACAGTGGTAGTAATAGTAGTAATAATAGTAGTAACAGTGGTAGTAATAGTAGTAATAATAGTAGTAACAGTGGTAGTAATAGTAGTAATAATAGTAGTAACAGTGGTAGTAATAGTAGTAATAATAGTAGTAACAGTGGCAGTAATAGTAGTAATAATAGTAGTAACAGTGGTAGTAATAGTATAATAATAGTAGTAACAATGGTAGTAATAGTAGTAATAATAGTAGTAACAGTGGCAGTAATAGTAGTAATAATAATAGTAACAGTGGCAGTAATAGTAGTAATAATAGTAGTAACAGTGGTAGTAATAGTAGTAATAATAGTAGTAACAGTGGTAGTAATAGTAGTAATAATAGTAGTAACAGTGGCAGTAATAGTAGTAATAATAGTAGTAACAGTGGTAGTAATAACAGTAATAATAATAGTAACAGTGGCAGTAATAGTAGTAATAATAGTAGTAACAGTGGTAGTAATAGTAGTAATAATAAGTAGTAACAGTGAATAGTAATGAGTAATAAATATAGTAGAACAGTGGTAGTAATAGTAGTAATAATAGTAGTAACAGTGGCAGTAATAGTAGTAATAATAATAGTAACAGTGGCAGTAATAGTGAATAGTAACTGGATAGATAGTAACAGTGGAGTAATAGTAGTAATAAAAATAGTAACAGTGGCAGTAATAGTAGTAATAATATAGTAACAGTGGTAGTAATAGTAGTAAGTAATAATAGTAACAGTGGCAGTAATAGTAGTAATATAGTAGTAACAGTGGTAGTAATAGTAGTAATAATAATAGTAACAGTGGAGTAATAGTAGTAATAATAGTAGTAACAGTGGTAGTAATACAGTAATAATAATAGTAACATGGATAATAGTAGTAATAATAGTAGAACAGTGGTAGTAATATAGTAATAATAATAGTAACAGTGGAGTAATAGTAGTAATAATAGTAGTAACAGTGGAGTAATAGTAGTAATAATATAGTAACAGTGGTAGTAATAAAGTAATAATAGTAGTAACAGTGGAGTAATAGTAGTAATAATAGTAGTAACAGTGGTAGTAATAAGTAATAATATAGTAACAGTGGAGTAATAGCTAGTAATAATAGTAGTAAAGTAGGTAGTAATAGTAGTAATAATAGTAGTAACAGTGGTAGTAATAACAGTAATAATAGTAGTAACAGTGGCAGTAATAGTAGTAATAATAGTAGTAACAGTGGTAGTAATAACAGTAATAATAATAGTAACAGTGGCAGTAATAGTAGTAATAATTGTAGTAACAATGGTAGTAATAACAGTAATAATAGTAGTAACAGTGGTAGTAATAGTAGTAATAATAGTAGTAACAGTGGTAGTAATAACAGTAATAATAGTAGTAACAGTGGTAGTAATAGTAGTAATAATAGTAGTAACAGTGGTAGTAATAACAGTAATAATAGTAGTAACAGTGGCAGTAATAGTAGTAATAATAGTAGTAACAGTGGCAGTAATAGTAGTAATAATAGTAGTAACAGTGGTAGTAATAATAGTAGTAACAGTGGCAGTAATAGTAGTAATAATAGTAGTAACAGTGGTAGTAATAACAGTAATAATAGTAGTAACAGTGGCAGTAATAGTAGTAATAATAGTAGTAACAGTGGTAGTAATAACAGTAATAATAGTAGAAACAGTGGTAGTAATAACAGTAATAATAGTAGTAACAGTGGTAGTAATAACAGTAATAATAGTAGAAACAGTGGTAGTAATAACAGTAATAATAGTAGTAACAGTGGTAGTAATAACAGTAATAATAGTAGTAACAGTGGTAGTAATAACAGTAATAATAGTAGTAACAGTGGTAGTAATAACAGTAATAATAGTAGTAACAGTGGTAGTAATAACAGTAATAATAGTAGTAACAGTGGTAGTAATAGTAGTAATAATAGTAGTAACAGTGGTAGTAATAACAGTAATAATAGTAGTAACAGTGGTAGTAATAGTAGTAATAATAGTAGTAACAGTGGTAGTAATAACAGTAATAATAGTAGTAACAGTGGCAGTAATAGTAGTAATAATAGTAGTAACAGTGGTAGTAATAGTAGTAATAATAGTAGTAACAGTGGTAGTAATAACAGTAATAATAGTAGTAACAGTGGTAGTAATAGTAGTAATAATAGTAGTAACAGTGGCAGTAATAGTAGTAATAATAGTAGTAACAGTGGTAGTAATAGTAGTAATAATAGTAGTAACAGTGGTAGTAATAACAGTAATAATAGTAGTAACAGTGGTAGTAATAGTAGTAATAATAGTAGTAACAGTGGCAGTAATAGTAGTAATAATAGTAGTAACAGTGACAGTAATAGTAGTAATAATAGTAACAGTGATAGTAATAGTAGTAATAATAGTAGTAACATTGGTAGTAATAGTAGCAGCAACAGCAGCTTTACCAGCTGTAGTAGTAGTAGTAGTAGTAGTAGTGGTAACAGAAATACTATTATTATTACCAAGGAATATACTTAGTTAAAATTGTGTCTTTTCCGTCAAGTAAACTTTCGTAATTTTGCTGTTTTATACGTTTTGGTGTAGGTGACTATATTAGGGGAAGAGGCACTGATAAATGACCCGCCTCTTGACCCTCAACAATGGCACCGCGTGACGTCAGCAACAGCCTCAGAGGTCAAGGAATTCGTTTTATTGCACTATGTTTGTAAACAAAAAAACAAACTCGACATATACGGCCTCTCGTGTGCGCCTGTCGACTCGTACACACGCACACACACATACACACACACACACGCACACACACACACAGCCAGGAGCTGCAACCACAGTTAGGTGAGTACATACCCTCAGATGAACCATAAGGATGTTAGGAAGTATTTATTCAGCCTTAGAGTTGTCAGGAAGTGGAACAATCTAGAGAGAAGAGTAATGGAGGCAGGATGCATACATAGCTTTAAGAAGAGGTACGAGAAGGCTCTTTGAGCAGGGAGTGAATCAAGTAGCGACCAATGAAGGGGCGGTTCCAGGAGCTGTGAATCGACCCCTTGCAATTACATATAGGTGAGTACACAAACACACTCACCTACCAGGACATTTTAAAAGCGTGGCCAGACAAGTACCTTCGGAAGAGAATAGGCAGAAAAGGAATCAAATCTTCTAGTTCAAGATTACAAAGTCTCGATCACGAAAGAAAATTGGATGCGAGTCTCTAAAGTATCGAGCATATGACTGGAGGCGAACACCAACTGAGTAACTTCACCAGTATAATTGTGACATACCTCAGCAGCAGAGAGTACTTTAGTACTCTAATCAAACACATTTAGGAGTAATGGAAAAGTTCACAGATTTGCGTCAAAGTCTTTGAAGAGGGAAGTCTAGTCAACAAAGACAGAATATAAGAGCTTAAAATAACGATATTAGTTGACGATATATTCTCAATATAGTGAAACTTCGGAGGTTTGTGCTGAGTAGTTAAGGAACTTCAGAGGTCGTGCAAATCAGTTAAGGAACTTCAGAGGTCGTACTGAGCGGTTAAGGAACTTCAGAGGTCGTGCTTAGCGGTTAAGAAACTTCAGAGGTCGTGCTGAGCGGTTAAGGACAGACTGTTTGAAAGGCAAGAACCAGAAGACATAAATGAAAAGTAAATTCTGAGATGAGTGAGAGGGATATCAAGAAGTACTTCCGCAGTCTGCAGGTGATGTGGCAGTGGAAGGAGCTCTGGGAGCAAGTGGTAGAGGCGGACTCCATAAGTTGCTTCAACTACAAGTGCAATAGAGTCAAGGAGACTGGGGGCACTGTAAAACCGGTTGCGAGATGTTAAGAAGCCTGGTCAGGAGCTGAGACTCAACTCTCGCAACCAGAACTGAATACACACACACACACACACACACACACACGCACACACACACACACACACACGCACGCGCCCAAGGATAGACTATACAAGGACACTTTACTCAAGTGTTTGTATAAATATCCATAGACTCATTCAGACTGCCACACGCACGAGACCACGCTGTGTGTGTGTGTGTGTGTTGTGTGTATGTGTGTGTGTGTATGTGTGTATGTGTGTGTGTGTGTGTGTGTGTGTGTGTGTGTATGTGTGTGTGTATGTGTGTGTGTGTGTGTGTGTATGTGTGTGTGTATGTGTGTATGTGTGTGTGTATGTATGTGTGTGTGTGTATGTGTGTATGTGTGTGTGTGTATGTGTGTGTGTGTGTGTATGTGTGTATGTGTGTGTGTGTGTATGTGTGTGTGTGTGTGTGTGTGTGCGTGTGTGTGATGAGACTGCGCTACCAGTTTTTTAGTCACATTAGTCTTTGAACATTTATAGGCCAAATTAACGTAAAAAAAAAAATGAGCATTAACGTTGGTATGTACCAACGGATAAACGCACGCACACACACACACACACACACACACACACACACACAGCCAGGAGAGTCCACTTCCCCAGAGAATGATCACACAACCTCAACTCTCTTCATATTTTGTATCCTCAGTGTCATAATAAGCCAAGACGCCGCCTACTTAAAAATCTTCACCAACATAAATAACTTATATACGTATGTCCTCTCAATTATACTACGTTATAAATTATTGTTACGTTGTACAGTACACTCATAACTCACTATGAGTTAGATATTACATTGTAATGTTATATATTACATTACATTGTAATGTTATATATTACATTACATTGTAATGTTATATATTACATTACATTGTAATGTTATACATTACGCTATAACGTTATACATTGTTCCGTTCTGTTTTGCAGGACAATATTACTGAGTCCTTTTTCCTGTAATTCATTACATTTGGTATTTTTTTTTAAAATAAGCCTAAATATAATTTTAGGTGGTAAAAATATAATGAAACTGTACATAAAATTAACAGAAACGTGTCGTTTATATATATATATATATATATATATATATATATATATATATATATATATATATATATATATATATATATATATATATATATATATATATATATATATATATATATATATACAACAAAATCATAGAATTGCTCGATACCTTAAAATGCATTTTGCCCAAAATGAGAGAAATTTCATGCGCTTTCGCGCTGTATTAATCACATTCTCAAGGAACGTAGTTATGCGTGAGTGAGATCCATCACTAATTTATTTTTATGGTTAATTTTGTGGAACAGGGTTCACTTAGTGGAGTCTCAAGTTCACTTAGTGGAGACGGTTCCTCTTGGTGAAGTCGGGTTCACTCAGTGGAGTCGGGTTCACATTATGGAG
The DNA here is from genome assembly GCA_009830355.1 of Cherax destructor. Taxonomy (NCBI): domain Eukaryota; kingdom Metazoa; phylum Arthropoda; class Malacostraca; order Decapoda; family Parastacidae; genus Cherax; species Cherax destructor. The sequence goes on along the minus strand of WNWK01000253.1, from coordinate 136,007 downwards.
TCGGTCGCTCTTCCTTACGTAATGGACAAAGCAAATCTCACCTCCGTCTCTGTTTATTGTGGTTGCCCGCTGATGGATCGGTGATGGACACGGCCCCGAGGTTTAATAATTCCGACTTAAACCCCTCGGGGCCCAAGAGATACTAAACCACACAAGGGCTAATTTATGGCCCCGGCTGGAGCGAATCTGATCCTTGTGGCCATTCCACACTCTCTTGTTTTGTTTACATTTGGCTACCTTGTGGCCGGCCCGCCAGCCAAGGCCCAAATTCCTACGCCCATGGCCCGGTGCGTTCGACCTTATTGCCCTCGTAAATTAGCCTGACCGCGAGAGGTCTTGCCGTTCTTGATGAAAACAAAAAATTGCATAGGTTATTATAATATATATTTTCATTTCGGTTCAGATAATACCCAGGGAGATGTTATCTAGGAATTGTGTTTTATGGGTTGAAGGTGCCAAGAGGATTTGTGTGTGTGGGAGGGGTTGGGATGGGTGACTAATGGATTATATATGTTTATGTGAGGTCCAAGGGGAGGGAGGATGATTCTCTTATTCTCTCTCTCTCTCTCTCTCTCTCTCTCTCTCTCTCTCTCTCTCTCTCTCTCTCTCTCTCTCTCTCTCTCTCTCTCTCTCTCTCTCTCTCTCACACACACAGATTTTACTTACAATCTATTCACGTATCTTTAATCTCTTTTGTGTCTCTCAGTTGTTCTTATTCTTATAATAAATTTACTAGGCCTGGTATAGGACTAGGCGAGGGGGAGATGATCCCCACAACTAGTAACACACAACAGATTAACGTATTAACCAAATCACTCAATAAATTTTAATTATACAATAATAATTTAATATATATAGGATGGGGTCCACCTCTGGTGTAAATCGTGGGACCCACAGCCTCGGAGAAGTGGATAAAAAGTGGATAAAAAGTGGATAAAAAGTGGATAAAAAGTGGATAAAAAGTGGATAAAAAGTGGATAAAAAGGCTTCAAGGAAGAATATTTGGATTTCTTCCTGAAGCTTTAATTATATAATTATCAGCACGAAACATAAAATTAATACCAGTACGTACGTACCATTATTATAATCACAACTAAGCACTCAACCCACATGGGTTATACAGCGCTGCTGTACGTACGTAGACAGTTGTAATGTTTGCTGGTGCCTGTAGATAGGTAGACACTTAATCAGAAAACCTCTATGTAGAAGCAGACAAGGATGGAGTTAAATTCCGAAGCCACTTCGTATGACAACAAGTGCTTCCAGAGAAAAGCAGGGGCGCGACGAGTACACTGAGAGAAGTACTCTGTGAGTGTCAGAGGTCCCCTACTCTTCAACGCCCTCTCCCCTCCGTGCAATCCTCTGGCTGTCTTCGGGAGGGAGCTGGATAAGTTCCTCAAATCAGTGCCTGAGCAGCCGGGCTATAGTTCGTTCTCTGGACTACGTGCGACCAGCAGTAACAGCCTCTTTGATCAGGCTTTGATATTCCAGTTGGCCTTGTCTGGGATCGGGTCTCAGGGGCATTGAACCCCGGAAACATTCAGTTAAAAGTGTCTGTATCACTCCTACGCTTGCTCAAGATGAAAACCTGAGCACGTACGTTCTAGGAATGAACCTGGCCACTAACGTCCAAGGACACTGTCAACTTATTAACGTACGTTCTAGGTGAGAACCACGTCAGATTCGTTCTAGGCATCCAATGAGTCCCATACTCTTCCCAGGTGTCAGCATGACCAGGAACACAAGTCACCTCAGACGATCAAACAACGTAGCGACCACCACCCACACAGAGGGTCACTGGGTCAGGTTCGCAGCTGAAGTTTTTGCTGTTGACACAACTGCCCACTGGAAAACATACCTCTGTGTACCTCAGGACTTCTCGAAATTCCTCGGTGTTTTATTTTGTATATATGTGTGCTTTAGGGAGTACCTCGTCGTTTTCTGTTCATATCTGAGCGTTTTTAGTGTGTTTGGAGGGTATTTGTGTTTTTTAATTATCAGTGGTTTTTTTTATTATGTGTGTGTTTTAGTGTGTATATTAGTTTTATCGTGGGCGTCTCAGATTTTTGTGTATATATCAGTATTCTGGATGTATATCAGAGGTTTTTCTTGGTGAGTATCTCAGAGTTTTTGGGTGTATTGTATGTATTGTAAATCTGGAGTATACCTGGAGGGTGTTCCGGGGGTCAACGCCCCCGCGCCCCGGTCCTTGACCAGTGATTTTTTTTGTGTATCATGTAGACCTGATACACGAGGCCTTGTCTCAGACCGAGTCGCGGGGGCGTTGACCCCCGAAATCCTCTCCAGGTATCTCCAGGTAAACTGTCTAAACATATTGCTGATACTACCACATGCTTGAATATGATAATATATTTAACACGTCAGGTACATCATAATTCACGGCTGTTGAATTCAACGGCTAGACTTAACTTATTGCCTCTAGTCATATGCGGTCTGTGACTAAATTGGTTAACGCGTCAGAATTTGACGTTACCTGGATGGATATGATGGGTGTTCTTGTGTCTATTATGGTGTTCCGGGTGTCTATTGTGATGTCCCTGTGTTATGATGTTCCCTCTGTCTATTTTGATGTTCTTGTGTCTATTATGATGTTCCCGGTGTCAATCATTATGTTTCTGGTGTCTATCCTGTAGATAGGACTCTCAAGAAGGAAGGAGGAGGGAGGTAAGGGAAGAGAAGGAATCTAAGAGGATCCTCCCAACCTGTATGACTCAGTACCGGACTCACATCTCCCTCCCCTCGGCCCCATTCCTCCCCTCACTCTCTTCTTCCCCCTCACTCCTTCCCTCCCCTCACTCTCTCCCTCTCCGTTTCAACTCTCCACCGACCGTAGGAGGTGTGGCAAGACAAGATCCGGCATCTCCTCCTCCTCTAACATCCCCAACATTACCTCCAACACCTCCCCAACACTACCTCCAACGGCACCACCTCCAACACCACCACTTCCAACACCACCACCCCAACACCAACACCCTCTCTCCGTACACATTACTCACTCATACCATCCACAATTCTGTGTTTTCTACCAGTTCAGCCCTCCACCCTTCCTCCACCACCACTCCACCACTCCTCCATCCTCCTCCACCCCAACATTCCCTGCGAGGAAGTCTTCAAGACGAGGCGCGTGCCGCTGAGGAGAGATAAAAGATAATATCCCGACACCATCAACTGACCTGCCCTCCTGGGCTGCCTCACCTGATGCAGGGGAGGCAGGGGAGGTAGAGAAGGAGGAGAAGGAAGAAGGGGATGAAGGGAAGGAGGTGAGGGAGGGAAGAAGGGGCAAGGAGGGAGGCAGACAGGCAGGCAGGAAGGCATAAAGGAAGGAAGGCAGGCAAAAAAACGTATGCGATATTCAACAGGTCACAGAGCCAGAATAAGGAAGAGAGAAACAGTCTTGAGTGAGGAACCTCCAGAGTAAAGGTGGAAATAAAGAAAATACTTAACAAGACCATCCCTCTCCCCCTCAAAAGGAGGTAAAGCCTATCATCATTTATGTTGGAGCGCTAAACCCCCCGTGTGGCTTATCCAATTAGTGCTGGAGCCTGACCAGTCAAGCTCCTAAATCATGGCCTCCGATCATGGGTAGCGAGGGAAGCTGCTGCTAATCTCAGCACTAGCGACAATATTCAACACAATAACTGAAGCTGTCATAATACGAGACACTTTGAAGACAGCAGATGGGATCGGGTCTCAGGGGCACTGAACCCCGGAAACATTCAATTAAAAGTGTCTGTATCACTCCTACGCTTGCTCAAGATGAACACCTGAGCACGTACGTTCTAGGAATGAACCTGGCCACTAACGTCCAAGGACACTGTCAACTTATTAACGTACGTTCTAGGTGAGAACCACGTCAGATTCGTTCTAGGCATCCAAAATCCCAGTATTAAAAGATGCAGCGATTTACTGGGACATTCACTTGAGAAGTGTTCCCTAGACATCTGTGACACAGGCAAGGGTGTAGCCATTCAAGTAGCATCCCACGTATAGTAATGGAGGAAGTACTAAGGAGACCTAGTCAAGCATCAGCAAGGAACGAGATTCATCTCAGGTCAACAACTGGGTTTCAGGAACATCTCCACCGACGAATATCAGAGCAATATATTGGCTGCAGACACGGACTGTCTTAACTGAACTATCGTCAGTGAGATATATAAACAGGCTCAGGGAAATACGAGAACGCTGTTTGAGGCGAGTGCATTTCTCTTAATTACGAGATTCCTCGGAGGTTTTTTCTCGGAAATGCCTGATCCAAAAACTCGAAAAACCAAATAAATATAATGGGAAGAGTAAATGACTAGATAAACAATACCTAAGTAATAAACAACAAGAAGTCATGGTGAAAGAGGATATGTCATAATGTAGGAGTCACTAGGAGTTCCACCAGTGAAGTACCGCAAGGGTCCGTCCTGGCACCTACACTGTTCTTGATAACCTAAACTACCTTCCGGGAAACATGGACTCTCGTTTGTCAATGTTGACAGACTATGGCATGCTCACGAGAAGAGCTAAACAGAAGAAGATTGCAAAGCTACAAGAACCACTTGTCTGGTTACAGGAATAATCAGAATATGGCTGAATTCATCCCAAGAAAATGTAATAAAGAAGAGAGAGAGAGAGTGCAAGGAGACCAGTGTAGTACAGGGGTGAAGAACAATTGGAGGAGAGAAATGATATAAAATACTGACCTGACAGAAGAGGAGGTACAAATCCAGCATAACGCGGTACTTTAATGAATATGTTTCGCCCACACTGTGGGTTTGTCAAGCCACAAATTCATTTGTTTGTGACCTAACAATCCGGTTAATCCTATTTGGGCCTAGTTCCTAGGTCTTTTATGTATTCATATGCTCTTATGCTACCATCCACAGGATGGTTACGGGGGTGCCCAATAAATTAGCCACTTTAGAGTCAAAAATTAATCTAAATCTGGAGCAACGAAGGTTCCAGGAGCGAATCGTTTCCACACACACACACACTTCTTCCCTTTGCTTCCCTCTACTTATTAATTTATCTATCTCTCCCTCTCGCTATCCCTTTCTTTTCCCCTCCTCTCTTCCCCTTTCTCTCTGGCGCCACTCGTCTCCCCTCCCCTAAGACAATTAACACACCAAACGCAACACGTGGATGATAAGGGACATAAACAAGAAAGCAACTAGACATCCAAACTCCAATCTCACTTTCGCAATACCAACCCGGACACTTGGCCTTTGAAGCTTTTAGGTATATTAAAAATGGCTTTTATTCCCTTAATGAAAAAGAGATCAAGGGAAAAAAATAATAATTGAACTATCTGTCCAATGATTCCTTCTTATCGGGCAAAGATTTCCGTGTGGAGGTTATCCGAATTCTTGAGAAAGCGGAGAGCCTGTGAGGGTAGGATGAGGGTAGGATTAGGAGAGGATGAGGGCAGGATATGAGGGCAGGATAAGGGGAGACGCATGGGTACTAATGAAGGGGAAACGCGTGCAAGATAACCTTAACGATAGCACGCACTTTAAAAAATTACTCAACCATTTATGGATCATTGTTTGCATACAGGAGAAGAGTGTAGGGAAGGTACACACACACACACACACACACACACACACACACACACACACATACGTTATCTGGTTGATGTGCGCTTCAGGAGACGTGCTCGGTATTATACTCACCCCAAAATACTTTTCCTTGAGTGAGGTTTGCAGTCTTTGGCCACCTAGCCTATACTCTGCCTGCGGTTTTCTTTGCCCTTCCCTGATCTTCATGACTTTGCATTTGGTGGGGTTAAATTCTAGGAGCCAGTTGCTGGACCAGGTGTCCAGCCTGTCCAGGTCTCTTTGTAGTCCTGCCTGGTCCTCATCTGATTTAATTATCCTCATTAACTTCACATTATCTACAAACAGAGACACTTCTGAGTCTATCCCTTCTGTCATGTCATTCACATATACCAAAAATAGCACTGGTCCTAGGAGGTCTGCAGTGGAACCCCGCTCGTCACAGGCGCCCACTGTGATACCCAGTCACTTTCCATGACTCGTTGTTGCCTCCCTGTCAGGTATTCTCTGAATCATTGCAGTGCCCTTCCTGTTATACGTGTCTGATCCTCTAGTTTTTGCACTAATCTCTTGTAAGGAACTGTGTCGAAGGCCTTCTTGCAGTCCAAGAAAATGCAATCTACCCACCCCTCTCTCTCATGTCTTACTTCCGTTACCTTGTCATAAAACTCCAGTAGGTTTGTGACACAGGATTTGCCTTCCATGAATACGTGCTCGTTGTCGTTTATAAGCTTGTTCCATTCCAGGTCTTCCATACCTCAGGTAGCACGCAGACACACACACACACACACACACACACACACACACTGTACAGTACAGATAGAGACAAACCAGACTTTAAAAGAGGAAACTACACGGGCTTGAGGAATTTCCTGCAGGACATCCAGTGGGAAAGGGAAATGGAAGGACTGACAATAAATGAAATGATGGAATACGTAGGGGCAAAGTGCAAGGAGGCAGAGGAACGGTTTATACCCAGAGGCAAATGTTTAAATGGGAAGGCCAGAAAGAGCCCCTGGTTTACCCAAAGGTGCAGGGAGGCAAAGAATCAGAGTATCAGAGAATGGAAACGGTACAGAAGGCAAAGAACCCAAGTAAACAAAGAGATTAGTAGAAGAGCTAGAAACGAGTATGCACAAGCACGGAGGGAGGCCCAGAAACAGTACGAAAACGACATAGCATCGAAAGTTAAGTCCGACCCGAAACTGATGTTCAGTCACATCAGAAGGAAGACAACAGTCAAGGACCAGGTGATAAGGCTGAGGAGAGAAGATGGGGAACTCACAAGTAATGATCAAGAGGTATGTGAGGAGCTCAACTTGAGGTTTAAGGAAGTATTCACAATGGAGGAAGGAAGGCAGCTAGGTAGACAGGACATGGTTCGTCACCAACAAGGGATGTACCAAGTGCTAGAGGGCATACACACAACTGAGGAGGAAGTGAAGCAGTTACTCAGTGACCTCGATACCTCAAAGGCGATGGGTCCGGACAATATCTCCCCGTGGATTCTTCGGGAAGGAGCTGAGGTACTGAGTGTGCCACTTACCACAATATTCAACACATCCCTTGAAACTGGGCAGCTACCTGAGGTATGGAAGAAGGCCAACGTAGTCCCCATTTTTAAAAAGGAGACAGAAAAGAGGCACTAAACTATAGACCGGTGTCACTTACATGTATAGTGTGCAAAGTCCTGGAGAAAATCATCAGGAAAAGAATGGTGGAACACCTTGAGCGGAACAGGATAATAAACACCAGACAGCATGGAATCCGGGAAGGCAAATCCTGTGTAACAAACCTCCTAGAGTTCTATGATAAAGTAACAGAGGTAAGGCAGGAGAGAGAGGGGTGGGTTGATTGCATTTTCCTGGACTGCAGGAAGGCCTTCGACACAGTTCCTCACATGAGATTAGTAAAGAAGTTGGAAGAACAAGCAGGTATAACAGGAAGGGCACTGGAATGGATCAGGGAATACCTCAAAGGGAGGCAACAACGGGTCATGGTGCGTGGTGAGGTATCACAGTGGGCGCCTGTGACGAGTGGTGTACCGCAGGGGTCAGTCCTTGGACCAGTGTTATTCCTGGTATATGTAAACGACATGACGGATGGGATAGACTCAGAAGTGTCTCTATTCGCGGATGATGTGAAAATAATGAGGAGAATCACATCGGAAGAGGACCAGGCAGGGATGCAAACAGACCTGGACAAGCTCGACATCTGGTCTAGCAGTTGGCTTCTCGAATTCAATCCCTCCAAATGCAAAGTCATGAGGATCGGAGAAGGGCAAAGAAGACCGCTGACAGAGTACAAGCTAGGCGGACAAAGGCTACAAACCTCGGCAAAGGAGAAAGACCTTGGAGTGAGTATAACGCCTAGCACGTCTCCGGAGGCACACATCAACCAGATAACTGCGGCAGCATATGGGCGTCTGGCAAACCTTAGATTAGCGTTCCGTTACCTTAACAATGAATCGTTCAAGACACTGTATACCGTGTACGTCAGGCCCATACTAGAATATGCAGCACCAGTCTGGAACCCACACCTGGTCAAGCACGTAAGGAAACTAGAGAAAGTGCAAAGGTTTGCGACAAGGTTAGTTCCACAACTCAGGGGTCTGTCCTATGAAGAAAGGTTGAGGGAAATAGGACTAACAACACTGGAGGAAAGAAGGGTCAGAGGAGACATGATAACGACATACAAAATACTGCGGGGAATTGACAAGGTAGATAGTGACAGGTTGTTTCAGAGAGGGAACACAGAAACAAGGGGACACAACTGGAAGCTGAAGACTCAGATGAGTCAAAGGGATGTCAGGAAACATTTCTTCAGCCACAGAGTAGTCAGGAAGTGGAATGGACTAGAGAAAGATATAGTGGAGGCAGGAACCATACATAGTTTTAAGACAAGGTATGATAAAGCTCATGGAGCAGGGAGAGCAGAGACCCAGTAGCAGACAGCGAAGAGGCGGGGCCAGGAGCTGAGTCTCGACCCCTGCAACCACAATTAGGTGAGTACAATTTGGTGAGTACACACACACACACACACACACACACACACACACACACACACACACACAAATATAAGAATTAAAAAAAATAGAAAATGCATATGTTATTGACCCGAGAAACTACATCTCTGTTGACCTGGCCTGCTGGGCTCAGGTCAGAGGTCAAACTAAGTCGTACCTGTCCATGATTGACACAGCTGTTGAGGTCACGATGGTTGAGGTACCTCCTTTCTCCCCCACCCCACCCTCTTGTTCACCTCTTTCCTCTTATTTTTCCTCTCTCTCCTAATTTTCCTGCCTTTCCATCCCTTTTATTCTTCCCTTTCCTTCACTCCTGTTCTTCTCTTTGTTTCTACCTTTTTCTTACCTTCACCCTGTTATTATATTCCCCTCTATCTTGTGCCTCCCTTCCATCGACCTTTTTCCTCTCTTCTCTGTCCTTTGTTCCCCCTTCCTTCTCCTTAGATTTACTCTCCCCTCCCCATGTTCTCCTTTATTCTATTCTTTCCCCTGTTTCTCCACATATTCGCCCTTTTCCCCCCCTTGTTCTCTGTATCCTTCCCCCTCCTTCCCTCGGGCCGCGGGGGCGCTGACCCCCGGAAGCCACTCCCGGTAATATACTTAACTTTACTGACTTCAAACCGCTCTAAAACGTCGAAATATGCAATAAAATACCATTTTAGCACATTTTTCTGAGCTTTTTAATGTTTCATGTATTTTTTGAAAAATAATATGAAATATTCTATAATAATATTGATCTTTATAGATTTTTAAGTAAGGTTTTTAAGTAAGGTTAACCTTACTTAACCTTACTGACTTAACCTTACTTAACTTTACTGATTTGATTTGGCAAAAATTTTCACAAAATGCATTTGTAGCAGCAGCTTCAATTTAAAGTGTGATAATATACGTATTTTAGCTAAAAATTGGACCATGTCAGAAAATGTTTCAAGAAGCTCGTCGAAATATGCAATAAAATAACGCTTTAGCATATTGTTCTTATTTTTCCATCTCTCTCATGGGAGACGCTGAATGGTTCTGACACATTCAAACAAGAAGAACTACTTGAAGTGCAAAATGAGTCAGTAACACGAAAGAATGCAACGAAACTTCGAGGCAAGAGATGCAACACGACCGTGGGAAATTCGTCTTTTTTTTTCAAACAGAATTATAGCAGAATGGAAGACACTCCCTGATGAAATAAGTGCATTCCTCAACGAGTGGAATGTGCCAGCTGAACAGGCACATTCCGAGCGTAGGATTCAGTGCTGAGGCAATCTGAAAAAGAGCACTCAGAGCACTCATGTTATAGTAATAGGAGTGGTAGAAATGGAGGTAGTGTTGGTTGCGGTAGTCATATATGCGGTGGGTATCTGCCTGCGCCACAGTGGTTGACCATGTTCACCTAGCAGTAAAATAGGTACCTGGGTGTTAGTCGATTGTCACTGATATCATTGATACAAGTATATGTACTTATAAAAATAAAGATTATTATTATTATAATACGTAGAACCACTGGTGGACACAGCTCTGTAGGAACACCACTTCTCTGTCTCCTGCAAAGTGCATTATCTCTCTTTTCTTCAGTATGGTATGGTTCATTTTTCCCCTCAACTTAATGCAGGCAGTGGACGGAGGACGTGGAGAGTGGGGAGAGAGCCTTCTGCTTTACTGCCCTTGCCTGAAACATCTAAATAACACAAGAGGCTCCTTAATATACTTAGTAGATATTACTTCTTAGCAGATGGCCTCGGTGTGAACCTCAAAGCTCTCCTCTGTTTTCTCCGTGCACTGTACTCCTGTGCACTGTACTCCCGTACACTGTACTCCCGTGCACTTTACTCCCGTGCACTATACGTCCGTGCATTGTACTCCCATTCACTGTACTCCCGTGCACTGTACTCCCCATACACTACTCCCGTGCACTGTACTCCCGTGCACTATACTTCCGTGCATTGTACTCCCGTGCACTGTACTCCCGTGCACTGTACTCCCGTGCATTGTACTCCCGTGCACTGTACTCCCGTGCACTGTACTCCCGTACACTGTACTCCCGTGCACTGTACTCCCGTGCACTATACTTCCGTGCATTTTACTCCCGTGCATTGTACTCCCATGCATTATACTCCCGTGCACTATACTCCCATGCACTATACTTCCGTGCATTGTACTCCCGTGCACTGTATTCCCGTGCACTGAACTCCCATGCATTGTACTTCTGTGCAGTATACTTTCGTGCATTGTACTTCCGTGCATTGTACTCCCGTACACTGTACTCCCGTGCACTATACTTCCGTGCATTGTACTCCCGTGCACTGTACTCTCGTGCATTGTACTCCCGTGCACTGTACTATCGTGCATTGTATTCTTGTGCATTGTACTTTCGTGCACTGTACTTTCGTGCCCTGTACTTCCGTGCACTGAATTCCCGTAGACTGTACTCCCATGCATTTTACTCCCGTGCACTGTACTTCTGTGCACTGTACTCTCACGCATTGTACATGCAATATGTAATCTTAGTTTTAAATACAAATTACATATATGTATTGTAATTTCTTTGTCTATGGCTTATCTTAATTAATTTATTTAACCTTTTATTTAAATAATTATAAATAAAGAACCAACGAACAGACAATAACAAACATCAGCTGTTAGTGTCTTGTTTCTATTGTTCGGCCGAGCACGTGTTCGCCTCGGCGATGGCCAATCACAGCTCGCTTAGTAAAATGTCCCCGCCCCCCTCCTGCCAGCCAGCCAATCGCAACCTTCCTTTTACAACTTTTCAAGTTAACGCTTTTGTGTGCAGTTGTATGATTTTTCAGAGCCACGGAGAGGCCGGACAGTGAGCGAATTATAGATGTCAACCGTTTATCTGGCAGAATTCACACCATAGATCAGGGAGGTAGGTAGTACGCCTTATCAAGCGGCTGCATTAACCAGCTCGCCTGGGCCAAGCCATTACCTCACCCGCGGTTTCGGACGACTCAACTCGCATTTGTTTTTGTTTTTCAAGCCCACTTGAAAGAAAACAAAAAAACTAAAATTGTTATAACGCTATTAAAAAGCACCGTGAAATTAATATGTTCAAACGAGGCGCTAAGAATACCTAGTGAGGTGATGCTAGCAGCTAGGATAGAGGCGGCGGCGGCGACGACTTGGTCGTGTTCGGACGGTGGCGGCTGGTGGCAAGGCACATTAACGCTAAATGTCAAACATTTTAGCCCCCAAGCCACCTGCAGATTTATATGGGCGGCTGTTTATATCTTTATTCTCGGCCTTATGGGCAGTTTAGATTTGTGGGCGGGTGGGTGGTCGGGGGGGGGGGGGTTGGCATTCTACCCGTCCGTCTCTTGTACGTTGGGAACGTGTTGTTCTGTACGTTCTCGCGGCGCTCCTCTGCCAGACGTCTCCGGCCCGTTTATCCATTCAAGGTCACCTCTCGAGGGAGGTGCCTTGATGCTGGCGACGGGCTCTTGATCTGAGGAATTGGGGCTACCCCCTCCCTCTTCGGATCAAGCCTTAGTAACCCCTCCATTCCTTAGGCACTATATGGCCCATGCGAATTTAGTCCTTTCCCGTGAATACAACAACAGCAACTACTACTATTATTATTACTACTACTACTACTACTATTATTATTACTACTACTATTATTATTACTACTACTATTACTATTACTACTATTATTATTACTACTACTATTACTATTACTACTATTATTATTGTTACTAAAATTACTATTACTACTACTACTAGCAGTAATAGTAGTGACACTGTACACAAGTTTCGGGTTTCACAGTTACGCGACTGTTGTGGGTGGCATCCTGGGGAAGAGAGCACTAACACCGCAGTGGAAATAAGCCCCAGTGATTGGCTTTTCTTGGGGGGATGGGGGGTTATCCCAGGATTATTAACCTTCCAAAGGTTAATCCTCCAGGGTTAATAACCCCCCTAGAAAATAATTTTCTCCTAGAGTGCGGCTGTGGATGGCCGCCATTAATACTCTGGAAAAAAAAAAGCAAATTAAGGACTGGAATAAAAATCAGAGCCATCACATGGGTTTTTGTTGCGGCCAGCAGCAACAGCCTGGTTGACCGGGCCGCCGCGCGGGGGGCGTTGACCCCCTCCCGGAACGACCTCCAGGTAGACTCCAGACAGTGTTTTCTTTACGGACGCAGTGGTGTTTTGCCCGCAAGTGGGAAGACAGAGAAACACGTTGTAAAACAGACTTTCATAAAGACAACGTTTCGCTCTGCTTAAAGCTTAAAGCTTTATCCCAGGAATACATTATTTCTAAATAAAAAGAATAAATATAAATTTAATGCATTTTGTATCTCGGAATATATATATATATATATATATATATATATATATATATATATATATATAGATAGATATATAGATAGATAGATAGATAGATTGATAGATAGATATATACTTCATTGACACATAAGGATAAATATATATATACTACTGTTTTCCCATCTATGTTATTTACACCATATTCATTCATTACCTGAGTCAACTATATCTCGTTGATGATGTCGTTTTAGTATTGATGTATGTATCCTTTTCTCTAACTGGGCATAAATAACTTGGATTTGAAGTTTGTTATGCTTTCTAACAAATAAAATCTATTGTAAATGGTTTGTTTTTTTTCCCTCACTCTAACTGATTACAAAATATTTTGGCATGTGAGTTTGTCATAATGTCAAATAAGAAAAAAAGATTCCACTCATTTTCACCTCCAGCCTCACTAATCTATCACCCAGTTTTTAGTCTATCGGTGAAAGTACGCTGAGCATCATACACTCCCTAGTTATCATCCTAGAAGAGCGTTGATATCAAGATTCAGCTGTACAGCATCACAGCATCCACCCTGGCTTCCTCGGGTACAGACACTGTCATTCCCATCCCCAAAACTCATGTCCGGATAACAGGTTCTCCTGAATCCCTTCACAGATATTTTGCTCACATTCAACTGGACATCAGATAAAAAAAAAGAATGTCTCCACTCCGCTGTGACACTCACACACACGCCTGCTGGGTGTTCAAGCCCATAATTTTGGAAACTGACTCCACAACATACGCACTTCATACCCTTCCACGGAGTGTCCTTACATCTCCTACCATCTACTCAAGATTTTTTTCATAATCATAATCAACTTTGCTCTATTCGTTCTTCATGGCCAAACTCTATTACCGAGCCTTCGTTCGCCCTATGAATTATTTCTTTCGTGTCTCTACTCTGTTTTCTAATTTCTGTGCTTCATATTCTCTGATATATGCACCACACGCTGTTCTTAGACGTGGCGCTGCCTCCACCCTCCTTCCTACAGAAACCTTCACAATTCATGTCACATTTACACATAAGCTCCGGCAACACTATTCGTTGATACGTTCCATCGGTTTTTACCCATTATCAATTTTCCACAGTTTCCTTAACTTTTCTGCTCTTATAGTTCCTTCACCTTTTCTTTGATTTATCATGTCTCTGATAAACCCATCTGCCTACACTTTCATTCCCAAGTATTTAAACCTGTTCACTATCCCTGTGCTTCATCCTCCATTAGTTAATCCCCAGTGTCTCTTAACACCTTGCTATTTTCTGCTCTAGTTTTCAGTATTCTACTTCTTCACAAATTCTCTAACTTCTGTGCCAGTTTTTGCGGCCTCGCCAACTCTTCCAAAAATAGTGCATCATCAGCAAAGAACTGCGATAACTTCCTTCGCTAATCTATAAAGATATTTAGCAATCACCGTGACATCACTTGTCTTTGTCTAACATTTGTTGCCGAAATGTTTATAAAGTTTAGATACCCACAGGTGATGATCCCTGGAACAGTCAACAGGTAATCAGTTTTTGCTCTCATTAAATAACATTCCTTTTTCTTTTCTTCATTCAGATATACTCATTCAGTGTAGTTGTTTTATCTTTAGGCAGATAGTGTGTGTGTTTCTACCTGCTTGTGTGTATGTTTAAGACAGACACTAATATACTTCCTCTCACTGTGAGCTTCATAAAAATGTTGAACATTGCCTAAGTGACTGATAATGACAATCAGTCCAGGAAATTCTTAACTGCAAACAGACTCCCATATGTCCTTCTCGAACTCAAAAAAAAAAATTGTATCAGGGTCCCCATGGCCAGACTCCGCCCCCCTGGGGGCTAGACTCCGCCCCCCAGAGCGAACAAAAGTCAGAGGACCCCCTAGAAGCAGCCCATCAGCGCCCCGGCTCCGCCCACTTGATGTGTGGCGCCGCCCACGTCCCCTGGCACCTCAAGGCTTGGCTGCCTCTCCCCTCACCTCCACATTACCCCTCGGGACGCAACCAGTTACCCAGCTCCGCTAAAACCCCTCGCCGGACCCCAGTGAAGTGTTATATTAGTGAGGGAGATCGCTACCAGCCAGTGAGCCATGAGTCTGCGACAAAGTACGCACTGAGTGGCGCGTGTTGTGAGTCCTTGCAGTGACGAGTGTGTCAGGTCAGCTCCTCAAGAGTCCAGCCAGACTGAAGTAGGACTTGAAGAGTTTGAAGAGCGACCTCTCGAGAGTGTTTGCATCGCACTACCACCACCACCACCACCACCTCCTCCTAGGTCGCATGTCTCCCTCCAATCATGACTAAACGCCAGTGATACATAACTGCTACTTGTACAGGCCCTCCTACTCGCCTCTTGATTTCTCACTTGAGTGAGAGAGAGAGAGAGAGAGAGAGAGATAGAGAGAGAGTGGGGGAGGGGGAGGGGAGAGGGAATCCTGGGAGTGACGTCTGCAGTTCCCACTCACACACAAGGATACTCATTACCTGCAAACTCCTGCTTCCGTACACTTACGGAAGTTTCCGCCTTGACTTCGGTGATACGCGCCTCATCACGCTGGATGTCAACTCAATAAAGGTTACTCAACTACTGTTTTACACCGACAGACGTTGAAAACATCCGTTTGAGAAATCGATTCAGCGATCTATACGTTCCGAAAGACACTGTTGGTTCACGAACTAACAGTCTCCAGTTGGTGAATGAGACGCGAACTGTTCCAGTGATCGCTACTGTGACTTGTGTTCCTTAGGTTAAAATATTTTTTTTTATTTTGGTTGCTAGTACCGTTTGGTACCGCTAGTCTGGCCCAGCTGTGGGTACTTCCTTCCCGACGGCGATACGACTACGACCACAACTACGACGACACTCGCTGCCCTCACTTCCACAACGCTCGTCGGGGTCGTACGCCCCCCCGCCTACACACCATGATGATGTCTGGAGGCATGCCACCCACGGCGGGCGGTATGGGCGTGATGGGCGTTATGGGCGGGTACCTCAGCAGCGGGAGGGAGTACCTTGAGGGCGGCACCGTGGGCGTGGATCCCTCGGTGTGGGTGCCGCCCTTCTGGGATGACCCGCACCTGCCCGATGCCCACCTTCACGACCCGGGTATGGCTGACGCCACCCACATGGGTGAACCCACGGCCATGGGCGACGTGGGTCCCGCAGACATCATGGACGCTTTTCCCCCACACCAACAACATGGTAAGGACCTAAATTTCTGTCTGTATCTGTCTGCTTGCATGATTGTCTGTCTGTCTGCCTGTCTGTCCCTTTTCCTAGCTGTCTACCCTGTCGGTATGTTTACCTGGTTGTCTGCCTGTCTTTTTATCTGTCTGCCAGTCTGTCATTATGTCATACTCGTCTATTAATAAGGAGGCGTTGGCCACCTTAAACAAAATTATTATTATTATTATTATTATTATTATTATTATTATTATTATTATTATTATTATTACTATTATTATTATTATTATTATTATTATTATTATTATTATTATTATTATTATTATTATTTTATTATTTTATTATTATTATTATTATTATTATTATTATTATTATTATTATTATTATTATATTTATTATTATTATTAAAAATTATTATTTACAGTAGTACAATTTTAATTAAATTATGATAAACTTATTATACACAAAATAATAATAATAATTATAATAAGCACATAAAAATATACAGTACATTGTTACTGCAGACATTGTTATAATATCAATTCAATCCTGGAGGAGCGCTAAACCCGTAGGAATTATACAGTGCCTGGAAGGTGGGAAATGGGAAGCAGCCAGCTTCGATTCCAGAAAAGGAAGATCAGGCTCAATTCCTTGCATCAAGAGCCCCCGTCGTCATGGGACCTCCCTCGAGGGGATTTTTACTTTAAAAAACATAAATAATAAAGCAATAATAATAATAATAATAATAATTAGTATTATATAGCTATACACTATAATTATAAAGAGTTCTTTGCAGTCATTTATAAATTGACATCTTTAAGACGTCAGTTTATAAATGACAATTATTATTATTATTATTATTATTATTATTATTAAATTACGCAGGATGTGTGCACCGTGAGGTATAAGTCTCTCAGCGTATGTTACAGTATTCTGAAAATATAGTTTAATCCTTCTTTGAGGGAGTCAAAGAAATTAGACACGTGTGCAACATCTGGGTCGGTTTGTAAACGCATCGCCATC
Source organism: Cherax destructor (assembly GCA_009830355.1). Classification (NCBI taxonomy): domain Eukaryota; kingdom Metazoa; phylum Arthropoda; class Malacostraca; order Decapoda; family Parastacidae; genus Cherax; species Cherax destructor. Next base: position 118,909 of record WNWK01000253.1, on the reverse strand, counting down.
CAGTGGTTTTATCGGTACAATTCAGGACATTATGTGAAAACTGTAGAACTACATACAAAAGGCGAGGTAATCAGTCCCTCAACATTGAGTTGGTGACGATACAACGTAATTTTCGTTGTATCGTCGTTTCTGAAAGCGCATATTTATAGCTAGTCACGTCAGGTGGTAGCAAAAGTGGGTGACTGTGTGTCTGAACTATTTGTCCTTTGCCCTGTGGCGTTCCTCAGGTCTCTGTTATTGGACCGGCATTGTTTATTGTTTGTGTTAGTGGTTAAGCCTTACTGTTTGGATATCCATGAGTCAACCTACCTAAAGGGTGTTCCGGGAATCAACGCCCCTACGGCCAGGTAGGGTTAATAATAATTATTATTATTATTAGTATTATTTTATGTTGGCTATACTCATGTCTGCATCCATGTTCTGGAGGTGTGTGTGTGTGAAATACGGAAAATGCGAAACTCTGCTTTAGTTTGCTGTAGCTGGTGATTCTGACTTAAATTAGAAATAGAAAATAGAAGGTAAATGAAGGTAAGTGAAAGATTTTGATTGTTAAGAGGAAATCTCAGGGAACTACAGATTGAAGATTTTGATATATTTGATTGTTGTGGTACTGTCAGGATACAGCCTGTGGGGTCAGTGAGGGAGCTGGGTGTATGGGATCAGTGAAGGAGCTGGGTGTATGGGATCAGTGAAGGAGCTGGGTGTATGGGATCAGTGAGGGAGCTGGGTGTATGGGATCAGTGAAGGAGCTGGGTGTATGGGATCAGTGAAGGAGCTGGGTGTATGAGATCAATGAGAGTGCAGGTTGTATGGAACCAGTGAGGAAGATGGGTGTCTACCTAGATTCTTCATTTGTTGTGCTCGTCTATATCTGTTGTGCTGCAGTACGTGCACCATGGACTGCACGTACTGCACGCGTATACATCACTAACCTCACGTGCCAGAAATCTCTGATCAAATTGTGCTTTGAAAATGTCTTTAATTCAGTCAAAACGGATGTTGTTCTCAGAAATGTTCATGATAATTTTCCTCCAATTTATCTGTTTATACATTGTTGCAACAGTAACACGGAACTTCACTTTGCATAAAGTAAACTCAAGTGAAGGCCACCGAAAAGGTCTTTTCTATCTCTCTCAATTCTACTCTCTCTCTCTCTCTCTCTCTCTCTCTCTTTTCCTTTGCTCTTTTTCTAGTCCTTTTCTTCCCTAGTTAGTCTTTCTTTCTCCCTTTGCTCTTCTTTGATTAGTCTGTTCTTCTTGTTTTGCTCTTCGAGCAAAAGCGAAGTCACTATCTGGTTTTTTGATGATGACAAACTAGCATTACCACAGAATCAATTCTAGAAGACGTGAGAATTATCAAAGAAGAAAAAGAGAGAATACATGTTTCTCTTAAAACTTTCGAAATGCTAACTAGTGATCTACTGTAACCGCACCACCGAATACATCACAGCTGCCCAGCAAGGAGTCAGAGTCGTTGTTCCCACTTACTAAACTCTCCTTGGTCCCCCACCTGTTTCTAATGTCATTGGTGAGATTTTTGGAAAAATAAATCTCTGGGATCAAGCGGGTGGAAACTAGCGACACTGATGGCCCGGATGGCTTCTATTCCCTCACCAGATGCCTATCCCACCATAAGCTTATTTATGTTTTACGATTCTCTCTAGCCTTAGTTAGCCCCAGACTGGGATAGTACGACGTCCTCCTAAAGTCCATGCTAGAAGTATTAAAATTTTCCCCGAATGAAAGGCAGTAGGAGCAAGACAAACTTCCAATCAGATTAAGCGGACTGGGCATACGTATAGCTTCTCTGATTGCCTTGCCAAATTTCTTATCCTCCTCCAATGGATCCAGCGAACTGGTGATGGAAATTCTACCAAAACATATATGAAGCCCATCAGGGGTAGATGACCCTCACCAGTGGCACCAGCATGTGGGTTAATCTTTCAGCACAAAGAGAATAGCTGGAACTTCGGCTCACAAACAGTCCAGTTGGGACAAGCCCATCATGAAAAAGGCTGCTGTAGCTATGCTATTGGGTGCAAACTTTGCAGATGAGAAAACTAGCCTTTTAGCTGTGAGTGCTCTTCACATGGGCGCCTTTCTATTAACAGTTCCCATCTCTGTGACCGGAACACGCCTGGACCAGCAGATCGTTCATGATGCCGTGGCTTGCCGCCTTTGTGAACTTATTCACACTGAGCACATGTGTATTTGCAGCAAAGTAGTAGTCGACCAGTATGGTCTGCATGGTATGAATGGTTCAGGTCTCAAAAGTTGGCATGTTAGACAAAGTAAAGTCAACGATATCATCAAGAGAAGCCTTACTACAGCCCTGTTCCCAGCCGAGAGAGACCTTGGTTTTTCACTACCCAACATCCAGGACACACCCGCCAGCCACCCTGATAGGTCACATTATACCTCTGGAGGAACAGTAGACTGTTGGTGTGGAACTATATTTAACATCTACCTTGGCCGACACCTATACATCCTATTTAGTGCTGGACAGAAGGGCGGCGCTGCTGCCTTCAGCACCACTTCGTCCCTAAAGAATCAGAGATCCTTGGCCCTTAGGGAAAGCGTGTCAGAGCTTTTCTCAGAGAGCTGCATTACAGGTTCATCGAAACCACCCGAGACCCCGAGAGTTCCCTCAGTGCCTCAGTATGGCGATCCAGACAGGGAATGCCTGTTGCATCTTGGGATCCTAAGTGGAGACTAAGGAGCTCAACAACGGGAACTATGAGTTTCCGTATACACTTTTGTTTGCATGTAAATTCTTCAACACAACTCTACTCATACAATAATATTTTATTATTAAAATTAAAATTTCTAAATTATACATGACAAATATATATATATATATATATATATATATATATATATATATATATATATATATATATATATATATATATATATATATATATATATATATATATAAAGAGATGAAGAAAATAAGAAATATTGGAAGTGGTAATACTGGTAGTAGAAGTAGTAATGGTAGTAGTAGAAAGTAAGGGGAGTAGTTTTAGTGACAAGAGATAAAAAGGGGAGTGAAGGGAGGCAAAAGTAGTGGTAGTAGCAATAATAGTAGTAATATAGTGGTAGTCGTAGTAGTAGTGCGGACTATTTGTGTATCCGATTGACTAACTACCTGCCTGATTAATTAACTAACTAAATGGCGATCTAATTAAAAAAACCGACCATTCAACAACACAGAGTAGGTTAGTATATGTGATTGACTTTGTGATGGTCTCTGTGATGCTACTGAGTTTCATGTCTGTCTGTCTGCTGGTTTCAGAGTACATGATGGGAGACTCTGTAGTGGTGAAGGAGGAGAGCGGACTCAAGGACGACTACGACAAGTACAAGGACGAGGAGTACTTCAAGTACAAGGATAGCTACGTCAAGTACGTCAAGGACGAAGATTACCTGAAGGAAGAGACGGCATATATTGAGAGTGGAGGAGGAGGTGGAGGAGGAGGCGGAGGAGGTGAAGGAGGAGGTGGTGGAGGTGGAGGAGGAGACAGTACAATTCCAGTCGGAAGTGGAGGAAGTGGAGGAGGTCTTGTTGGTGTTGGTGGTTCACCCTCGACTTCCATTTCCTCCTCCAATACCTCCTCCTCCAGCAGTTCTTTGGCGGGGGGCGCGTCGCTCCACCCCCCTCTGACGTCCCCCCACGTACAACAGCTCAGCTCCCTCTGCCCCCCCTTCCCAGAGGCCCACCTCACCTCCCTCTCAGGCCCCAAGGACGACCTTGACAAAAGTGAGTGATTTCAGAAGTATGAAGCTCTTTTTTTCCTGTTTTTTTATACAGATAATATATCTTTAGAAGTAAACTCTTTCTTTCTCTCTCTCGTTCTATATATCTATCTATATGGGGTCCACCTCTGGTACAAATTGTGGGACCCATAGCCTCGGAGAAGTGGATAAAAAGGCTTCAAGGAAGAATATTTGGATTTCTTCCTGAAGCCATTTGAATATTCCACTTCCCGTACCACCCCATCTTTTTTTTTTTTTTTTTTTTGTTACCAATAGGTATATTTTATTACATAATATGCTACAAATGATTTAAGAGATACATTGTTGATATAAAGATGGCATATACAGTACACGAGGTGTGAGAGATACATGTCTAGTACATATTGTTACATGTTTGTCACTGATTATAATGCGAAAATCTCATCCAGCTCTTCCGAGCTGGTGCGCGTGCCCAGAATACAGCATGCATTACCCCTCTGAACAGCAGCGCTGAGTCGCTGGAACAGAAAACTAGCTGCCCTGGGATCCCTAGTTACCCTGTTGAGGCTTTTGCCCAGCTCCTTGAGGAACTTAGATGCACTCTTTCCCCATGAGCCAAGGGTCTCTGAGCCTATGGGAACAAACATATAATGAATGGCAAGTTCTCCATATTTTCTCGACTTCTGGGACTTCCTGAAGGTGGCAGCTGCCCCTCCTTCCTCCCTGGTGTATTGGAGATAGGTATCAGCCAAGGTAGATGCACATATGTAGTCCCACACCACTTGCTTGCCGTCTGTCCAGGCTTGAAGGGTGATACCATCTGGACGCTTTTGGCTGCCATCAGATCTGCATAGTTGGGGTGGCTCCCTTACTGCTGGGCATCCGGCTGTTGTGAGGCTCCTCTTGATAATGTTATTAACCTCTTCATGTCTTGCAATCTTTCCCTCGGATTTACGACACACAAAACCATGGTACCCGAATCGGTCTGCTGCTTCACTGCCACAAATACACCTGTGTTCGGCGAGAATAGGGGCAGCAAGTCGAAGAGCAACACCAATGCGGATGGTCTGTGGGTCGAGGCGTGTGCCAAGGCTGGAGTTGGGAACAGCCAAAAGAAAGTCCCCTGCATGAGGAACTCTACTGCAAGGAGGCGGGCTCTATCCTTCCTATATATATATATATATATATATATATATATATATATATATATATATATATATATATATATATATATATATATAAGTGAAATTCCAAGCACTTTCGTGATTTCTCACATTATCAAGGAACAGTTCCTTGGAATTTCACTATTTTTTCACAATGGTTTTTCTGCATATATATATATATATATATATATATATATATATATATATATATATATATATATATATATATATATATATATATATACGTATATATAATTGACAACTATTATATACCAAAAGAGAGTCTTATAACAAGTGTAGAGACAGGCAGTCTTGGCTGACACTTGCAACTCAAGACTTTTGTAAGATCTTCGACTTAAACCAATTCATTTCGTACGTAAATCACAATGTAGATTCTGTTACATATCTTCGGGTCATATACGATTTTTCCTTCAATCCGTAATAGATAATATATGATAATAGTCTAATACAAATGTTTCATAATTGATAGTTATAACTGTAGATCATAATAGTCTGATATAACCGGAGTTCATAATAGGTAGTCTGCTATAACCGTAGATCGTAATACAGTCTGCTATAGCTGTAGTTCATAATAGATGCAGTCTGCTATATCTGCAAGTCGTATTACAGTACATCCGCTTTGGGAAAATATTGCACAATCTGGGAACAGGAGAGGAGGGTTGGAGTGAAGGGTGGGAGGGGAGGGAGAGAGGGGTATGGGAGGGGGTGGTTGCTACCGAGCTGAGGGAGAGGGGGGAGGTTGGTGTTACGTGTATTGAGTGAGGAGGGGTGAGGGGAATGGGTAAGGTGGGGGTGTGGTCAGTTCGTTTGGTGGTTGTTGGGGTGTGATGCATGGGGGTGATGTGGTTGGGAGTGTAAGGGTTAGGGGTGTGGTGATTGGGTTGTGGTGCATGGGGGTGTGGTGTTTGGGGCGTGGTGGTTGGAGTGTGGGGATTAGCGGTGCGGTGGTTGGGGTATAGTGGTTGGGGTGTGGTGGTTAGCGGTGGGGTGGTGATTGGAAGTCTGGTGGTTGGGGTTTGGGAGTTGGGGGTGTGGTTGTTAGGGTGTGATAGTTGCGGTGTGGTTGTTGGGGGTTTTGTGGTTGGAGGTGTGGTGGTTGGTGGCTTGGTGGCTGGGGTGTGGTGGTTGGTGGCTTGGTGGCTGGGGTGTGGTGGTTGGGGGTGTTGTGGTTGGTGTGTTTTTGTTGGGGTGGGGTGGTTGGGGGTGTGGTGGTTGGGGGTGTTGTGGTTGGTGTGTTTTGGTTGGGGGTGTGGTGGTTGGGGGTGTGGTGGTTGGGGTGTGGTGGTTGGGAGGGTGCTGTGGTTGGTGTGTTTTGGTTGGGGTGTGGTGGTTGGGGTGTGGTGGTTGGGAGTGTGGTGGTTGGGGGTGTGGTGGTTGGGGTGTGTGGTTGGGGGTGTGGTGGTTGGGGGTGTGGTGGTTAGGGGTGTGGTGGTTGGGGTGTGGTGGTTGGGGGTTTGGTGGTTGGGGGTGTGGTGGTTGGGGTGTGGTGGTTGGGGGTGTGGTGGTTGGAGGTGTGGTGGTTGGGGGTGTTGTGGTTGGTGTGTTGTGGTTGGGGTGTGGTGGTTGGGGTGTGGTGGTTGGGGTGTGGTGGTTGGGGTGTGGTGGTGGTTGGGGGTGTGGTGGTTGGGGGTGTGGTGGTTGGGGGTGTGGTGGTTGGGGGTGTGGTGGTTGGGGTGTGGTGGTTGGGGGTGTGGTGGTTGGGGTGTGGTGGTTGGGGTGTGGTGGTTGGGGGTGTGGTGGTTGGGGTGTGGTGGTTGGGGTGTGGTGGTTGGGGGTGTGGTGGTTGGGGTGTGGTGGTTGGGGTGTGGTGGTTGGGGTGTGGTGGTTGGGGTGTGGTGGTTGGGGTGTGGTGGTTGGGGTGTGGTGGTTGGGGGTGTGGTGGTTGGGGTGTGGTGGTTGGGGGTGTTTGGTTGGGGTGTGGTGGTTGGGGTGTGGTGGTTGGGGTGTGGTGGTTGGGGTGTGGTGGTTGGGGTTGTGGTTGGCGGGGTGGTTGAAGCAAAGGTGGTGGTGGGGTAATTTGACCCTTTTCCTTCCTTCTTTTTCCATTTTCCCCTTTCTCCCTTCTCACCTCCTTTCTACCATGTATGTATGAGAGAGAGAGAGAGAGAGAGAGAGAGAGAGAGAGAGAGAGAGAGAGAGAGAGAGAGAGCAGCTATCTCCTTCTCAACTCTCGTAAACAAAAAGGAGAGACCTCTTCTCTTCCCCGTGCATTGAAGCGTCCTCTATCCCACCTTATCCTTCCGGAACTCACCATGACCTAGTGGGTGTTCTCAGCACGCCCTAGGGGGGTGTTCTCAGCACGCCCTAGGGGGGTGCTCTCAGCACGCCCTAGGGCGTGTTCTCAGCACCATTTAATCCAAAGCTCAGTTGAACAATGCATTCACAATCATCTCTCCTGCTGGTGTTCACGTGCTAGGTGTGTCGACACAGTGATCCAGCCTCCAAGCTCTCTCACAATTAGTCTTTCATTGAAAGAACTTGACGTAGGGTGCAAGGCTTTTGTTGTATCCGTAGCCAAAACAAAAGCATTCTCCCAAGGGAACCGACATCATTTTCTAAAAGCAGGGCACCCCTCATGACTGTGATAATAACAAAAATACACGTGGTAATGGAGGATACTATCTCATATTAACAGCAGGAACGAGAGCTGGTCACCTCCTCTCTTACAGCGAGAGGAGGTGTCCCTGTTTTTAACTTGTGTGGAGAAACTTCGGTGTTACATTTTGGAATGGAATATTTTATGCTTTATTTATTTTTACTGGGTGAACCAGAAAGCCAGAGAAAGACTTCGGCTAAATGGCAACAAACTTCGTGGAGCAGTTAATCATGTGACTGTTCTCCGCCTCATGAGGATTTTTTTCCGTTTCTTCTGACAAACAACATACCACCATCAGTACACAAATAACCCGCACATAGGACCGAAACGTCGTTGTAAGCTCCTCTCTAACGTGTGCGTGTTATTTGTGTATTGTGTCTGTTTTTGTTACCACCATCAGGTTTGGAAAAACATTGCAACTGATTACGATAAAAAAAAAAAAATTAAGAACTCTTGAAGACGAACTCGAAGAGGAATACGACAAGGAAAGGTAGTGAGTGCTTTAGAGGGGATTTCCACCTTCACTAGGCAAAAAGTGATCCAGCAAAATTTTTTTTTAATTTAAAGACTTTCCAGGCCTTGTCAAGGGTGTCAGTGCGCGGCACTTCTGTCGAGACAGCCTGAGTGCCTCAAGCACTGTCATCACTGTTTAAGTGCCTCTTGTTTCAAATGATCTTCAGATTCACCCAGTCGGCTTCATCAATGACACGACTCCTGAGGCGGAGAGTGAGACAATGGAGCATAACCTCAAGATCCACCAGTCGTCTTCCAAGACACGACGACTTGAGTTGACTAGAGTGAGACAGTGTGTGACATAATTTCATGATCCACCACATCGTCTCCCAAGACTTGAGGTGACGAGACTGAGACAATGACATAATTACTGCATGGTTCCTTGCTTTACCCTGATGTGATCACGTAAGACAGGAGTGTTTCTTGTGTGAAGTTCACATTTTGAGTTCTTCACGTGCCAGAGTGAAAAAAAAAATATAAGCAGCTAAAAGATTGCTCTAATGCATACCAGACTGACGTGTTAAGATATAATTAATTTATAGTATTCTCACTCACTTTTTTGAGATGAGAGAATTTCTATTAGTTTATAATTAAGACACACGTGCAATAGTTGGGTATCTGTATTGTTGAAATATTTCGCCCACACAGTGGGCTTCTTCAGTCAAATACAGACACAGCTGTTGTATGTCGGTATTTTATACCATTTCCATGACTTATGGTAGCCATGGGGAATAAAGGCAACCAATATTCATCAGAAGAGAAAGAGGATAGCTTCAATTTCTTGGATGAAGATAGCATTATCAACAAGAGAAAGGGAAAGATAAGAGCGGTAGTTTCTCTCTTATGAAGACAATAAATCGAAGTAGCCGAAATAAAAGAAGTTCCTCATTAATGAGTGTTCCATCTTCGAAGACGCACTTACGATCAAAATAAGGGTAAAACATAAAAAATAACTAGTGCCTCGGAACTGAGTACTTCACCATGAACACTGATTGACTTGCGTAGCTCATGATCGCTTTGTTGGAAAGCTAAGGACCCGCCACTCACACTTTGCTATCATTCAACTCGTTCTTAAATCATCCCTAATGACTCCACGAACTAGTTTATTGTGCACCATTAATCCCTTTTGTGAATGGTAGCGTCTAGTTTAGTGTGCGCTTTATATCCAGATAATGGGTGGATGCGCGAGACCATATGTATACACAACAAACCTAGAAATTAATCCCTGAAATGAGTTAATAGAATCGCATTTCTGTATATCATTTGAAAACGTAACATTTTTTTTTTCTGTTACCAGAAAATTTAGGATACATGTTCAGAATTACTCAGCACAACCCATAGGCTTCCTGTCCACAACGGGGAGGAAAAAAAAGGGAATGAGAAAGGAAGGGAGGGGAGGACAGGAGCCTATATAGACGGTGGGTGACAGGTAAATATTGGTTCCTTGATCTCACACTCCACCCTCCCACCTCAACCTCGTTTATGTCCCTCCACAACAACCTGATAACTCTCGCAGAAGGTGAGGGATACTGGGAATACTGTGAGAACTGGATGTTGATGACCTCGTGTGGATTAAGAGGGGAATCTTTTTCAAGGGTTGCAAGGAAGAGGTGAGACACCAACCATTATTCCCACCCAACGAGTGGTCAGTGCTCCTGTGGTCAGTGCTCCTGTCGTCAGTGCTCCGGTGGTTAGTGCTCCTGTGGTCAGTGCTCCGGTGGTCAGTGCTCCGGTGGTCAGTGCTCCGGTGATCAGTGCTCCTGTGGTCAGTGCTCCGGTGGTCAGTGCTCCTGTGGTCAGTGATCCGGTGGTCAGTGCTCCGGTGGTCAGTGCTCCACTCGTCCTGGACTCTTCCGTGTCAATTTACCACCGTCTACCGTAACAGTTCCCAAGGAGTATTTTGTATGTAGTGATCATATATCCTCTTGATCTGTTTCGTGGGTTTTGCCTCTTCGGGACCTGTGACTGGCTTACTGTAGGCAGCATACTCGTGATGTATATACGTATATTCTTATACATATATTCTTATGTGTATATTCGAATACGTATATAGTAAATGTTTATTGGTTTGTGTAGGCTACATACTGGTTATGCAAACTCGAGGATGAATCTTACGGATGTGTTGAATGTTGATTTGGAAAATTCCATGTTCAGGGCCCTTATGAATATATATATATATATATATATATATATATATATATATATATATATATATATATATACCGAATAAGGCAAGCGATAATTTGTGTATGCAATTATTTCGCAAAAATCATTCTGAACTTAACGAAAAAATATATTTCATTGTGTTTGTTTATTATTAAATTATTGTAAACTTATCTAAAATATAATTAGTTGGATTAGGGTAAATTAAATTGCGCTTGTTGTAATAAGATTAGGTAAGTTTTCTAATGTACTTTTGGTACAAAAATATTAATTTTTACATTAACATACATGAAAAAATATATATACGTATCTTTAAACGTATAAGAGAAAATTTTAGAACGGACTTAATTTTAAATGTGTTCTTGCTAATTGACCAGTTTTACCTATTCGGCACGACACATATATATATATACCAAAACTCATACACTAATCAAAAGAGAATAAATAAAAAAAACTACAATGTAACCAAGAGACGGAAGACTCAGATGATAATTAGAGAGGCAGGAATGCCAAGGATAGCGGATCAGGAAACGGATGACTGAACTGATATAAACAGTCGTTTGTCAAGATTCGAATCCACGAACGCGGGGCGGATCGACCAGAGGAGACAGTTGTGGCGCCACGGACGCCACCAGACCTCCTATATCCCACCCCCTCACTCGGCTCAGCTTCTCGTAGCCCTTAAATACAACAACAACAACACAAGAATGCAGGTTGATTTGCTTGATTTGGAGAGAGTGGGACCGTCTGAGCATAACGCTCGTATCTTGAAGAAGAGAAAGGGTAGAAGACGAGAAAAAAGAAGGAGGAGGAAGAGTAAAAAAGTAAGAAAGAAAATAAGTAAGAGAAAAACATTGACTTTAATTAAGAGAACTGGCTCTTACATAACCCATATTTAGCGTCACTCACACTTTCAAGCATTTCCTTAATAAAACTCAGGTATGTCAGCAATATGCTGCTGCTCCACATGCCAGTTATGTTATGGGAACAAAAGCTCGGTATTCTGCCCTACCTTGCCCTGCCCTGCCCTTCCCTACCTTGCCTTGCCCTGCTCTGCCCTACCCCGCCCTGCCTTGCCCAGCCCTGCCCTACCTTGCTACATCATTCAGGATGTTTAACATGCATAGGATAACGCAGCCTGTCAGCCTGAGCCGGGAGTCCTCAGTAGGTTGATGAGGATGTTGCCAAGCATTGCACTGAGGATTTTGCAACTACAACAGGTTTAAAGATTGGCCAATAGGCCCACTCTTCCACCTTACATAGTTCCTATATATACCATCTATGTCTTTGTATTCTTTGTAACGGCTTGAGAAAACTCCTGGAGAGCGAAACGTTGCCGCAGTAAAATGTCACATTGGTTGCACATGTGTCCTGGAGTTGATATTACAGTTATTGCAAGTCGAGATGATAGTGCAAGATGCATACATGTGCATGAGTGTAAGGATGTGCGTGCAAGCGCCAGCTGGCGTGCCTGGGTGAACACACACGAGGTTCTCTTCAGTTATTGCCTGGGGTTCAATCCTCAGCTGGCAAAAATGGAAAAAAATGGAATGAATTAAGATCAACGTAAGTGTTACAACAATTGGAATTTCTTTAAAATGCGGAGAAATACGAAAACAAATGGATAAACAGGGTGTGATGGAAGCTTACACCATACACAGTTTGATGGACAAGCACGACAGGGCCCATTAGGGAAGAAATTAGTGGGAATTGTCGTACGCATTTAAGAAGTAGGGTCAGGAGCTGAGACCATTCTCTCGGATACAATTAGGAGAAAATAACTAGGCGAGTATAGATGAGTATACAACAAGGTGAATACAATTAGGAAAATACAGCTGGGTGAGTACAAGTAGGTGAACACACCTAGAAGAACTAGGTGAGTACAAATAGGTGAACACGCCTAGGAGAACAACTAGGTGAGTACAAGTAGGTGAACACACCTAGGAGAACAACTACGTGAGTATAAAAAAACAATAAAAGATAAAACAGGATAAACATGGAGAGGTAGACAGGCCAAGAAAACTTAACTAAAACAAATCAAAACAGAAGTAATAAAACTGGGAAAAATAGTGATAAAAAAAAGGCAAAAGAAAAACGAAAAAGAACAAAAAAACACCTATGTATAAAGCTATAAAAAAAACAATGAGAGGTAAAGAAATAACAAACACCAAAAGGCAGATGGAAAAAAAACGAGACATAAATCAGGGAAAAAACAACGAGATATAAAGCAACAGCAGACACAGGGAGACAAAACAAAACAAACACAGAGACAATAAAAAAAAATATGTACGAGAAATAGATAACAAACAAGGAGACGAAGGGAAACAAACATCGAGACATAAGGCAGGGGGTTAAAAAAAAAGCACCAGGAGAGATAATGCGATAACAAACACCGAGACATAAGGCAGAGGGGGAAAAAACAACACCAGGAGAGATAATACGATAACAAACACCGGTACATAAGGCAGGGAAAAAACAACAACACCAGGAGAGATAATGCGATAACAAACACCGAGACATAAGGCAGAGGGAAAAAAAACAGCACCAGGAGAGATAATACGATAACAAACACCGATCCAAGCATAAAAAATCTTGCAGAGGTAGCTGGCCCCAGCCACGGCGAGAGACAATGGCGGCTTTGTCTCTCCAGTTTGTGTTTGATGATACGATTGACGGAGCGACTCAGACGAGTTTGAAATAGATGAGGAGGGGAAGAAGGAAGAGGGGGTAGAGATACAGGGGTATGTGATTATAGGGTGAAAGATAAAGAGAGAGAAGGGGTGAGGAGAGATATAGAGGGAGACGGAATCAAGATGAAGTAGATATAGAGGGAGAAAGGGGTTAAGTTTCTTGATTATTATATATATATATATATATATATATATATATATATATATATATATATATATATATATATATATATATATATATATATATATATATATATATATATATATATATGCCTGAAATATATAAAGCCGGATGTAGGTTCATGGTTCAGGTAGCGAGGGTGACGTCAGAGGTCAAAGGTCACCGCCAGGGAGGTATATTGCACCGAGTCCGCTGATGGTAGGAAGAAGGGAGGGAGGAAGGGAGGGAGGGAGGGAGGGAGGGATGGTAGGGAGAGTAAGGCAAGGAGCAACCTGATACTATCTCCCCAGTATTTTGACTTAGTGTGTTTCAGTTTATTTTTTATCAAGAGTTTATTCTTGCGTAAGATTACCTCGACTCTGTAATATTGGAACACCGTGGGATAGGTCGTAGTTGGGTAGTTTGAACAGCCCAGTCCACGGATAACATGGGTCGTAGTTGGGTAGTTTGAATCCCCTGGGCACCACCAGGAGCATCGTTCACCCTGGCTATTGTTTTCGTTGTAAATTTTGAGATATATTGAAAAAATAGGCCATGTATGCTGCCCCCTTATGTATGCTGCCTCCCAGCATACATAAGGGGGATTACCAATAGACCCCTGGCTGTCTTCAAGAAGGCGCTGGACAGGCACCTGAAGTCAGTACCTGACCAGCCGGGCTGTGGTTCGTGCGTCGGGTTGCGTTCAGCCAACAGTAACAGCCTGGTTGATTAGGCCCTGATCCACCATGAGGCCTGGCCACAGACCGGGTCGTGGGGGCGTTGACCCCCGAAACCTTCTCCAGGTAAATATATAAAATCTTCTCTCTCTCTCTCTCTCTCTCTCTCTCTCTCTCTCTCTCTCTCTC
>WNWK01000253.1:0-100000 GCA_009830355.1 Cherax destructor | reverse complement strand
GGATATGTAAGACGGCAGGTAAATCTTGCAGACTTATGCTTGTATTTTCTTTACACTTGACTTTCATGTGTATATATCTTTTAGGTGGCCTGGTTTGAGACCGGGAGGCAGGGGCGGTGATCCCAGGAACCATTAATAAATGGCCTATGAATATATTTTCCTCCACTTTTTTTCCTCAGGCTCAGGTGTACGAGTTAGAGAGGCGGTTCAAGCAGCAGCGATACCTCTCAGCACCGGAGAGGGAACACCTCGCCAGCCTGCTCAAGCTCACCTCCACCCAAGTAAAGATCTGGTTCCAGAACCGCCGCTACAAGTGCAAGCGCCAGAGACAGGACAAGAACCTGGAGATGACCACCGCCGCTGCCGCCGCCGCCGCCTCCATGGCCTCCGTCACCTCCCCTCGCAGAGTGGCAGTTCCTGTGAGTTTTGGTAGCGGTTATTCTCTTGCGCTCAGAGGTTAGCCTCTTTGGTAAATGCAACATATTATGTAAACAAAGCGTCATATAGGGTCAAGCATGAGATAGTCTGGACTCAAGTGGTAGGTCCACACTCGGCTAACCCTGATACGAATTCTTATCACTCCTTGTTTAGACAAAAGCTTTTGACATAAGTTGGACTATTAGGAGAAGTGTTGGAAACGCTGTGCCGCTCTTCCATTGTAATACTTCAGTCATGCTACTTAGTAACGCAACAAGCGTTAGTGAATCTGTCTCAATCCTCTCATAAGTTCGTTTTCCAGCCCTCAGTTCTGTAGCCAGTGGCCGCTACCCACTGCTAATTGTTCGTATCTTAGCTTCGTTCTCTTTCTTGAAGCATTTGATGTTAACTCCTGGTAACCTTTATCAGCACATCCCATTGCATCGTGAAGGGAATTCTGTGGAATGTGCTAAGGTGACTCCTATTTCCTTGACATATCCAGGGATGAAAATCCCAGCTTTTTATTTGCTTTAAATGGTCAGGATACATCATTTATTAAAACTTTTCAGCTGTGTTTCTCAAACATTTTTTTGTGATCTTTCCTGAAGGTAATAATGTTGTTTACTCTGAGCTGTTATTACTTTCAGCTTCCCTAGAAATACTGATATAAACTATGATTTATACACAAATAACCCGCACATAGGAGTGGGGAGCTTACGACGACGTTTCGGTCCGACTTGGATCATTTACAAAGCCACACTAACAGAAAAGTGTGAGGGAGCTGGTGTATATATACAGACTGGCCCATAGTTGGCAGGTCCTTCTCAAACCCAACACTCTTACCAACACTTACACCTAAACTCAAATGGGAGAATAACAAAAAATCGACGACTTTTCGGTCTGCTCTGGACCGAACTGATAATGTTTTGATAAGTGTCTAAGATGGACTGAATATTCTTCTAAACATCTACTGACTTCAGTTTTATGTTAAATGTAAATTGTTCTTAGTCTTGATATTTTGACTATTATTCTTCAGTATCACTATTTTTTTTATTTTTGCATATAAATTATTTATATAGTCGTATATCAGTATATTATTCTTTGCAGGTTCTGGTACGTGACGGCAAGCCATGTCCTGCAGGTTACCCACCAGCCTACCCTCCGGCATACAACCCCCCACAGTACTCTCCCCCGGCCTACCAGTGCCCATACACTGGCCAGACAACAGCCTACCCACAATCCCAAACCTTCAATCAGCAGACTCTGCGTACGTGGTGATGGAGGATGGGACGTGTAGCCAGGGGCAAGGACTTCTTCAAGCTGCTCTCTGAAACACACACACACTCACACACACACACAAAACACTGGCAGTTCCTAATGCGCGAGACATCGACGAAGTGCGAGCGAAACCTCGGTATGAGGAAGTGCGAGACTAGTTGCGTTGACAGCGCATAGTGCAAACGAGAAACGAGACCCATACTGTCTTAAAGTATCGAACAGTAGATAAGACGTATCTTTTTCTTCACAGTGCCAAACCAAGAGATGAGACTGGTATTGTCTTTCTTTAAAGTGCCATACGAGAAAAAACAACTCAGTGCCAGATGAGAGCTGAGAGTGGCACCTTATCTTTCTCACGGTGCCAAAACAAAAGTAAAAACAGTGTCATTTTCTATCTCATTGAGTAGACTGAAAGAGAATTAAGGAAACACACTCATAAAATATATATAAGAGCACGAAAGATCTTATCTAGCACCTTTTTATGTATTCAGCGCCGAACTTATAGCCTCCCACCTAGTGCCACTGCAGAGCATACAGTATCCCACTGAGTATAATTGCAGAACACAGCCTCCCTCTTGGTGTCACTGCAGAACACACTGCCTCCCACCTGGTGAAGCGAGCGTTGATACTGCATAGATGAAGACTGGAAGGGACCTCGACTTCAGAATTCAGGTATATTTGTGACTATCGAAGAAATGGTCGTCCCCCCCCCACCGAAAAAGTGAGCATTTATATTTTCTAAGAGGAACATTTGATGAATACGAAAGTATATGTACATATATATGTATATGTTCGAGTGTGTATGTGTGCGTGAGTGCCAGTGTGTTTGTGTGTATATATGTGTGCGTGTAGTCTCTTCCAACGTGGAGAGTGAATAGTGACAAGTGCGGACATTTTGTACTTAGTAAAAAGCAATAATTATGTAGTATAGTGGTTTTTTCATAGAAAAAAAATATTTGAAAACAGAAGAAAGCCTAAAATTCTAAAGGTAATAAGGTGGAAAAACATAGGATGAACATAAATTATTCTTAAATTATTTTTTTCCCCTCTATAGTGATAAGGAAATTTCCAAACCAAGACAATGTTCCCGTATAGTGCGAGTGAACGTCTGCTATTGGCTGACATCCCGCGCCAAAGAACATCTGGGATTGGTTAGCGTTGGACGCCAAAGAGCTTCTGGGATTGGCTGGCGTCCTTCGCAAAAGAGCGGAAATCTGTGTCGTCTTACCAAAGTGGAGCTCAAACACAGAAATAAATGAGCATATCACATCTTGAAGACGGACACGCGACACAAGAAACACGACATCGAACTCAGTTACTCAGGATCCACATCAGCTGGTCGTCTTAAGAAGCCAGGACTACTAATCATCATTCGCCAGGTCTGACGACCATTTGCCAGGCCTGACGACCATAAACAAGGTCTAGCGACCATTTACCAGGCCTGACGATCATAAACAAGGTCTAGCGACCATTAACTAGGCCTGGCGACCATTAACCAAGTACAGCAACCATATACTAGGCCTGGCTACCATATCATTTACCATCGGCCATAAAAATAAAAAAAAATCAACTTATAAACAAATTAACATCAACAACAAGACAAAAAACTAAACTCATAATACTAACAAATAATATTGT
Source organism: Cherax destructor (assembly GCA_009830355.1). Classification (NCBI taxonomy): domain Eukaryota; kingdom Metazoa; phylum Arthropoda; class Malacostraca; order Decapoda; family Parastacidae; genus Cherax; species Cherax destructor. Next base: position 96,667 of record WNWK01000253.1, on the reverse strand, counting down.
TTCATTAAATAAAAAAATAAAATAATCTGAAGTTTTTTTATATCAAAATTACTAATTTAAAAAAAATATATTTTACCATATGTAAATTTAATTTCAAGGCGCCTCGATGCTGGTGAAAAGCTCTTGATCCGAGAAAGTGGAGTCCTATAACGAAGCTTCCTTGAGCGAAACGTTGTGATGAAGGTTTACGGTGGGTTTTTTTTTGTCTATGTAACTTAAATGTCGACTCAGCTGTTTGTTGTAACCATGGCAACCAAAATATCTGCAGGTTTTGTCCCGAAATCGCAATATTTCTCATTAAATTAAAAACGTTTTCGCAAATATTTTCACTTTTTTAGGATTTTTAAGCATTCTTTTTTTTTTTTGGGGGGGGGGGGGGAAGATTTTTAAGCGTTTTCAGAAATATTTTTTTTACTCATTAACATTGTTGATTCATTACGGTTAAAACAGAAATTTGAGGCCTAGTAAAATATGCATTATGTTTATGGAATGTTTAGGTGTGTTTTTCTTTCAAGGGGTGTGGGGGTGCCTCGATGGCGAAGGGCTTTCGATTCGAGGAGCTGGAACAGCTCTCTCGTTCCTCGGATCGAACCTGATTGCCTCCCAGGAGCCACGTGAACCCTGCGGAACACCATGAGCGCACGCACACACTCTCACACAGCTGTGACCTGCCATGTTGAGACAGCAGGTGAAGTGACCCATGTTGAGACAGTAGGTGAAGTGACCCAGGTTGAGACAGCAGGTGAAGTGACCCAGGTTGAGACAGTAGGTGAAGTGACCCAGGTTGAGACAGCAGGTGAAGTGACCCAGGTTGAGACAGCAGGTGAAGTGACCCAGGTTGAGACAGCAGGTGAAGTGACCCAGGTTGAGACAGTAGGTGAAGTGACCCAGGTTGAGACAGTAGGTGAAGTGACCCAGGTTGAGACAGTAGGTGAAGTGACCCAGGTTGAGACAGTAGGTGAAGTGACCCAGGTTGAGACAGTACGTGAAGTGACCCAGGTCCAACTAGAACACTCAGAAGGTCCGGATTCGGACCGCCGCCGAGTTAGGAGGACAGGACAATGTTTCTACATGCTTGTGCGTGTATCAGGAATAGGTATGGTCAAAGAGTATGAGTATTATTTTCCTCGGGGCAGACTTAAACAGACTTATGACACCAACAGTCTGGTTGCTTGACCAAAGTCAAGCTCCAAAACAAAGTCACTTAACACAATCACTTCTTAAATAAATAATACATCTGTAGAAGAAAACCAGCATTAAAACAGTATTAAACCTCGGATTCAGGTAAATATATATTTTCTAAAAAAAAAAAAAAATGCTTTAAATACATATACATATGCAAATTTTTTTTTTTTGTAATTTAAAACAGGCATCATTTCACAAAGTCGTAGCGCATAGTGGCAAGGAGACTAAGGTCTGGGTGGGCCACAGACTGAGTGGGCAGGTCAAAAGTTTGGTCACAACATGCCAAGGCCTAGATCCATCTGCCTTAGGCCTAGGGCAAGCCTGGCCGGAGACAGAGACTAATTGGCAGTTACCATCTACTGCAAATCGTTAAGAGATGTCCCCAGTGTTAACGAGCTAGAGCAAATGAGTAGCATTGCCTCTAACTACTATTATCACTTAATTACTAGACTCAGCAAAATGTTCCTCTCAATCACTAAGTCATAGTTAATATAAAAGTACTTATTGTCATGACATTCTTTGTGATGACATTCTTTGATAATAGCTACAATAATACTATTATAAACAGTTGTCCTAATAGCTGAGTAGCTAACAAAATATACTCTAGTATGTTTTCCTCAAGAAGTAATGTCAAATCTTGTATGTTTCAGCATCTTGATCACCGACTATCGGATGATATAATTTATGATGTTTTCCTGTATGTGCAGCTTTGTAGGTCGAGGGACGAGTTTCGAGAAGAGAAGCAGTTATAATCTGCCACTCGCCTCTTTGGGTAATGGTCGCGTCCCTCCATGGATCATACTCTGAGTGGAAGGTGATTGAGGAATTTACCTCGCCCTCTAGCCACTCTCTGTGTCTCCATCCTGATGGTGCTGCTGGATACTTGTCTCATTCTGATGCTGATGATTTGCAGACCACTTACGATGTTCCTCCTGAGATGCCCATAGTGAGAGATGAGTGAGAGGATTTCTGAACCCCACTTGAACGAGTCTTAGTTTCCATTATACTGATATCTTCGCCGAGAAAGGAGGACTGGTTGTGTCGAGAGTGCCATGTGGTGCCTGAAACAGTCTGGTTGTGTCGAGAGTGCCATGTGGTGCCTGAAACAGTCTGGTTGTGTCGAGAGTGCCGTGAGGTGCCTGAAACAGTCACCTAACTCAGTGACTTGTTGTTTCAGATGAACACTGATAACGCCAGTTGGTGTGTGTGTGCGTGTGTTGGCGATGGCTAACCTGTTTTATAGTATACTGCGTATACTATAAAACACTCGTAGCTATAACCAAAGCTCTGAATATAATGAAAACACTGTCTGGCACTCGCAGTTCTGTTCATAGATGTTCATACTATAGTTCTTCCCCCATCATGAAAACCAACTTTAGGGACATCTTGCGTATATATACGCAAGTAAATATACGTATATGCAGAGCTGTATGACCCTCATGGGTTTAGCGCTTGGTTATGATTATAATAATATATAAGTATATATGCAAGTACGTATACGTATATGCGCTAGTATATATATATATATATACGTATATACGCAAGTACGTATACGTACTATACAGCACACGCAAGTTCTCTCTTCTCTTTCCTTGACATTATAAGTTATTTAAACTGAAAGACAAATGAAGGTAATAAGGTTTGTGACTCTAAATGTTGTATTGTCATCGTTGTTTGGACGGCAGTTAAAAATATATCGTAGATCCCGGTTAAAGACGTCCGAGTGTAAATTGATATTCATGTACAGAGTCAGTTAGAGGAACCGTTGTTTTAGTGGGCTAATGATGTCTTTGTAAACACGGAGCCACACGGGGCGGGGGGTTTGGGCGTGTGTGTGTGTGTGTACTCACCTAGTTGTGGTTGCAGGGGTCGAGTCATAGCTCCTGGCCCCGCCTCTTCACTGGCCGCTACTGGGTCACGTGTGTGTGTGTGTGTGTGTGTGTGTGTTGTCTTGAAATCATTTCCCAATAGTAAACAAGACACCTGTGCCATGCCTTACCTGGAGGGGTTATTCCGGGGGTCAACGCCCCCGCGACCCAGTCTTTGACCAAGCAGCTGTGTGAGTGAAGGTCAAGTCAGTTGACGATGATTTACATAGCCAGTTGTTTGACCATTTGCAAGTAGCATTTATTTAGTACAATTGTTCATTAATATCATAATGTAAATATTGGATATTTATAGTACATGTGTAAACAAATGGTAGATATTACTAAAACGTCTTATGTTAGAAGTTATGGTTATTAGTGAACGATAAACTGAGATATATACAGATTATCGTATATGTACACGGTGAGGTGTATGTATTATAGAGGGGTTAAGTTATTCTTGTCTGGAGGTGAAGTGGTTAAGTGCACCCTTAATGATCCTCGTGTAGTCGATAGGCTTTATAGTTTAAGCCAGATTTACTGCGCTGATGTCAGAGTTTGGTCACTGTTACCCGAGGTGAGTGAGCGTCAGTGTGATGGTAGTTCTGACAGTGATGTGTACCACTGTGTGATCGTAGTTGTGACAGTGATGTGTACCACTGTGTGACTGTAGTTGTGACAGTGATGTCTAACACTGTGTGACTGTAGTTGTGACAGTGACCTGTACCACTGTGTGATGGTAGCGCTGACAGTGACGTGTACCACTGTGTGATGGTAGCGCTGACAGTGACCTGTACCACTGTGTGATGGTAGCGCTGACAGTGACGTGTACCACTGTGTGATGGTAGCGCTGACAGTGACGTGTACCACTGTGTGATGGTAGCGCTGACAGTGACCTACCACTGGTGATGGTAGCGCACAGTGACGGTACCACCAGTCAAGTTATCGTACAGTTACCAGGACCAGCAGTCTGGTACTCACCCAGCATCTTATTTTTACTCATAAGAGTTAAAACTATTACCAATTTTGGGTTCTTGAAATTTTCATTTAATTATTTTTATCTCATAGATTAAAAATATTTAACAATTTTAGGAATTTTTTTTGAAATTTTCATTAATTGATTATTTGTCTTGCTGAATATTATATATATATATATATATATATATATATATATATGGTCATTATAAATTGTAATTTTAAAAATATAAATTATATATATATATATATATATATATATATATATATATATATATATATATATATATATATATATATATATATATATATATATAAGAACCACTATGAAAATAGAAGAATTAGCGCTTTCGTGACTACTCACATTATCAAGGAAGTTCCTTGATAATGTGAATAGTCCCGAAAGCGCTTCGAATTCTTCCATTTTTTCATAGGGGTTGTCTTGCATATTTTGATATCACCTGTTTACTGTGATTTTTTTGCATATATATATGTCGTGCCGAATAGGTAAAAAAATTTTTTTCATTTATGTTAATGTAAAAATTAATAATTTTGTACCAAAAGAACCTTAGAAAACTTACCTAACCTTATTATAACTAGCGCAATTTAATTTAGCCTAATACAACTAAATATATTTTAGATAAGTTTACAATAATTTAATAATAAACAAACACAATGAAATATATTTTTATCGTTAGGTTCATAATGATTTTTGAAAAATTATTGAATACACAAACTTTCGCTTGCCTTATTCGGCAAGAAGAGTGTTGCTATTTAAGCCAAAATAGCAAGTTTTACCTATTCGGCACGACATATATATATATACACGCATTTTACAAATATTTTATTCATGTTTTTATGTCTTAAATTATATTTAGAGTTTTTTGAGGTGGATTATTTTTTTATACCCCTCAGGTCTTTTCAAGTTAGGCCTACTTAAGTGTGTGTGTGTGTGTGTGTGTGTATTCACCTATCTGTGATTGCAGGGGGTCGATTCGCAGTGTGTTATCCTTGCCTATTTATTGCTGTAAAAGTCGAGTCCCAGCTCCTGGCCTTGCCTCTTGTTAACTTGCTGGAACCACTTCCTCCAAGCCTCCACTACTTCGTTGTCCAGGCCATTTCATTATCTGACCATCCTGAGGCTGAAGAAATACTTCCTGACATCCCTGTGACTCATTTGTGTTTTTAACTTCTACTATTAGGTCATTATACACACTCACACACAGAGACAGACAGACAGACACACACACACACACACACACGCACACACACACACATACACACACACACACACACACACACACACACACGAGCTCATAGCCAACAGTCCCGGAGAGAAAATGAGGATGATTTGGTAAATATGACTGTCGTGCAGTGATCCCCTCCCATCACCCTTCCCATCACCTCTCCCATCACCTCTCCCATCACCCTCTCCATCACCCTCCTATTACTACTCCCATCACTCACACCATCACCCCTCCCATCATCCTTCCCATCACCTCTCCTATAACCGTTCCCATCAATCCTCCCATCACTTTCCCCATCCCCCCTCATCATCTCTTCCATCACTTTAACCACAATTTTTACATCACCCCATCTCTCTCTCTCTCTCTCCTCTCTCTCTCTCTCTCTCTCTCTCTCTCTCTCTCTCTCTCTCTCTCCTCTTCTCCCTCCGTGTAAACAGTAACCCAACCTCTCTCCTGCCTCGGGACATTAAATGGTCAGATATGTCCATTTAATGTCCCAATAGACATAATATCGGTGATGGTCTGGGGTGATGACTGCTCCAGTCATCACTCGCCTTTTAGTCACAATTAAGACCTCAGAGACCAGAATCTTTCTTAAAAGCTCGTCTCATTAACTTTCCCTTCTAAGACAAGCGCCTCGGTGAAAGTTTTCTGCCATTCGACTTTCTCTTTTTTTCTCTCTCTCTAAAAACAAGAGATTCATTCAAAATGTTGCGTCCTTTTAATTCCCCTCTTCGTACACGAGTCTCATTTATTCACAAGTTAATGGCATATAAAAATCTTTATTGGTTCATACTCTTTTATTATTATTATTATTATTAACTTCAGTTTCTTTTACCTATTTCTCGATTTGTAATTATTAGTGTCGTAATTCTGGACTGTGAGAATTCCCAAATAAAGCAGATGTTCTTGTTGATGCGGCAGTGTTATCCAAAGGGGCAGGGGAAGAAGAAGAAGAAGAAGACACATTGACCGTCTCTTGCTCCCTAGCCGTCCTTCCTGACGAAGGCAGCCATCATGGTGCTGTGTTTGTCATCGTCAGGTGAAGGAAGACGGAGGCAACTAATGTGACATCTGACTGTCACATTAGTTACACCTGTGTCCATGTACCTAACATTTTGTCAGTAATTCTGCTAATATTATTATTGTCTGTCATTGCCTAATAGATGTTTATCATCGATTTTCACCTCTTTTTGATTCTCAGAGATTCGTGTTGTCTTTTGACGTGACTTCCAATTCATTATAAGCTTAATAATGTAAATTTACAATGAACTTTGACGTCGTTTGAAGCTTATTATATAAACAGTTTCTAAGTTTATTATACGTTTAATGTTTGCAAATTATAATTTTGTAAATATGAGCACAAGTGTCTTATCTTTATAATTTTGTTATAACAAAAATATAAAGATTCTTTCGGTTAGAAATTGTTAAGTAGTAAATTAGTTTCGGAGATTACATTATAAATATTAGAGACGATGATCCTCGGAATAACCATCAATAAATGAGGTTACACAATTACAAATAAGTGGGACGAGAGCTAGAGCTCGCCTGGACAAACCTCAACGAGATAATTACACCAGCTGCCAGCTAAATGCTAGAATGACTAAAGCTAAGCTGGTTTATAACATAAAATAATAATTATCGCATTAAAAAACCCCGCTAAACTCGTACGGGTCGTTCAGCTCTGTCTGCATGTTACTCTTAAGTGTGCATGCAAGTGTTAAGTGCCCCGGAATGCATTGTAAGTGATGGAGTGTACAGCTAGGTTTAGGTTAGGTAAGGTTTGTCAGGAAACAGGATAAGTGTTTCCTGACGCGGATCTTAGTCATGTGATGACCCGCAGTTGGAGCTTTTGGTCATCTGACCGAGGCCTTCCACTGGCTGACCCCTCCACCACTTTAAAAATTATGGTTATAACTGTAACCAGTAGATTGCTTCTGTGTTACAACTGTTCTGATCTTATTGATCTCAAAGTTAAAAATTAAGGAATAAGTTGCGTCACTTCTTTCCGAAACTGAAAACAAAAGTAACAAAATAAGTTAGAATCTTTATTTTAGCTGATAACAATATTACGTAAGTAAGTATTATTAAGCGATGGCGTGAAAAGATTTCATATATTTTTGGTTTGTCTTAAATTTATTCTTAAAAATTGGCTGTAGAGACACCATGCAGGGATACTGTGTCACCCAAACCACAGTTGTCAGAACTAAAAGATCTACATTATTATTTTTTTTTGTGCCATGTGAATGAAGAAAATAGATGAAAGATTGATCAAGTACATTGAATCCACTACCGCCAAGGTGGAAAAAAAACAAAATTTCCAAATTCAGAAACTTGTTTTCGTAAAGTTTCATGTCTACAACTGCTTCTTTCTTTCTTTCTTTTTTTCTTCTTCTTCTTCTTCTGCTTCATCTTCAGGAGACATACAGCGTACATATTTTCCTGGCTGGTTCCTTCTTTACATTATGAATGGTGACGAGGCCCTTGTCATCAACTAGGCAACTCTTAGACCTCAATATTCGACGCATTTAAGAACTATCAAAAATATCATTTACCAAAGGGCTTTAGATCCAAAAAACTGGAGCTATACTTCCCTTCCACTGATCAAAACTACTTCCCATTTCCAAGGCGCTGCTATGGCTCTTGTATAACATTTGCCAGTGAATATAAAAATAATACTCCTCTGTGTCCTTGTGATTCAGTTATATATATGCACGTTTATTGTGGTTCTGGGTTCCTGGGTGTCTGCCTGACGGGGGCCACTCTGTTTGATGGCTTCCCTGTCAGTAATATAGCTTAGGTTGACCGCTCCACCAGAGGTTCCTGGTTTAGTTGGCGTCCGCGGCATCGCTTTGAGTTCCTTCTTCTTCTTGTCCCTCAGTAGCTTCCTGTTCACTCTTGGACCTGCAGGTATGAGGATGGAACATTTTAGAGACGGGTTTCATAGCCTGATTATCTTGTTTTTCCTCGCTCACTAGTAAATGTTGTAGGTCCAGACGCTGCTGGAATTAACCCCGCTACCTTGTTTCTCACCCACCTTCACTGCTTTGATCTTATAATAATAATAATAATAGTATCTTTATTTATTACAAGTACAAGGTATACAGGACTAGCTGACATCAATGACATACTACGGTTTAGAAAGCCGCTTGTTATACATAGCATTTCGGGCAAATTAGGTCAGTTTTGTCCCAGGATGCTACCCACACCAGTCGACTCACACCCAGGTTCCCTTTTTACTGATGGGGAACATAGACAACCGGTGTAAAGGAACACGCCAAATGTTTCTACCCTCGCCGGGAATCGAACCCAGACCCTCGCCGTGTGAAGCGAGAGCTTTAGCCACCAGGCCACGGGGCACCTAAAACTGGACTAACTCTCACATATGCGAGCGGGCATGCACATGCACACACCCACACACACAGACACACACACCCACACACACACATACACACACACAGACACAGAAACACACACACACACACACACACACACACGCTCTCACTCTCTCCACTTACCACAGAGGGAGAGCAACACGGGAAGGAAGACGAGGCCGTGGTAGGCGCCGAAGAGAACCATCAGGAGGTACATCCTGAAGTAGAAGACACGGAAGATCTGTGACTGTGCAAAGCCCAACACGACGATCCCTACGAACTTTGTGAGTGTGATGCCGGAGAGTACCTGTGGGAGGTGAGACGGTGAGAGAGAGAGAGAGAGAGAGAGAGAGAGAGAGAGAACATGGGGAAAAGCTCTCCATCTAAATCGGGACTATCTGCTGAGAGCTAACTCCATCCTAGCTAGCTCTAATTCTGTCTAGATAACCTAGATTAGGAGAGTTTAGTAGAAGCAGTTAGGGACGTGAAAGAGTAACTCTCGGGGAAGAAGCAGGAAATATAGAGTGATGAAGGAGATCAATACGTAAGAGTGATAATGGTGAAGAAGGGGAAAAAGAGGGGAGTAGAAGTTTGTGAATCACGCTAAAGCGATGGTATAGCAACACACACACAGAACATACGGACATTTCTCATCGCACATGCCACACGAACATGTCTCATTACGCAAGGCCAACAAACTCCCTTTAGCAGAGGATTGGATCACGTACCGAGGATCCCATATTAGCGAGAGCCTCTCTAGCTCGCTCCACCCTCGTTGTCTTGACGGAAGTAGCGAAGGCATGAGTAACGTGGCTGCAGAACTCCACTGAAATGCCAATCGCCTGTCAGGATGACACAGGAGTCTTTTAACTTTGGACATTTTGGGGCATTCAACCTTTTTTGAACACTAGGCAATTCGGCCATTTGACGTTTTGGTTAATGGACATTTTGGCCACATGATAGATTTATTCATTGAACATTTTGATTATCGGACAAATGGATGAGTGTACTGACCATGACGAGGTTGACCAATGAGACAGCATTGAGGGAGATGTTCCACCAGTACATCATGCCCATCATGTCAACGATGATCATGCTGATGGTGACTAGGATGATAAGGGAGGAGATGAGGTCTAAAGTGAGGACGAAGGTGACAGCGAAGACGGCGCCCACTGAGATGCCAAGACTCGTTCCTGCGTCAGCCCACATCGTCAGGTACTGTTCATAGAACACGTAGAAGATGCTGTAACAGAAAATGGGAGATGCTGAACGAGATGAAGGAGGCTGTTAGGGAACGTGTAAGAAGCTGAAGGAGATGGTAGAGGCTGTGGGAGGAAGTGGAAGATGGTAGAGGCTGTGGGAGGATGGGTAAGATGCTGAGGAAGATGGTGGAGGCTGAAGAAGAACGGGGAAGATTATAAAACAAAAAATTTCCTTGGGAATATAAGTCGCATTTATGTGAAACATTAAAACCCAGACTGTCACCATCTGTATACTTGAACACCCAAAAAAATCACCACATGCGTATTTAAATATTTACCCAGAATTTCACCAACGGCGTACCCAACCATCTACAATATCACCACCTGCGTACCTACACACAGAAAAATATCACCACACCCGTGCATAAATACCTTATGCATACCAAAACATGCAGAATATCACCACCAGCATACATACCTGTAAGGAATGATTTCAATATTTTTGGAGTAGTTGGACCTCTGTTGAAGGTAACCTGTCATGTAGTCTGAGAGCCTGTAGGCCCAGTCCATGGCTCGCGTGAAATCTTCAGAGGTCTTCAAGATGCTATGGTAGGTCATGAAGTAGTTAGCACCTACGTAAGGTTCACTACCATCGTCCAGGACCTCGACAGCGCCACCGTAGGCTGGGTGGCCGGCGGAAGGACACGCTATCCCGTGAGGGTTGTCCATTAAAAAGTCTTCCAGGTACTCTATGAAGAATTCAGGTTTGGGCCTTCCGTTCACAAAGTCATCTCTTTGAAGACAGGTTCCCATGGCAGCAAGGTCCAACTGTGCTGGATTAGTTAGAGGCGTACATTTGTTATATATATATATATATATATATATATATATATATATATATATATATATATATATATATATATATATATATATATTATATGGATATACATACTACATACTTACATATCCTGAGGAAAATGATATGTAAACGAAATAAACACCGTTGATAAAGCAACATCTGCAGTTTGCACACATGGATCTAAACCGGCAATGGGTTTAACCTTATCAACTACACGAAAGTCATTGAGGCTGTATGTAACGTGTTCAACACCAGTCAAGAATACTTTAACTTCTAAAGTAGAGATTGAAATAAACTCTCAGTATATATGATGTGAAGTGACTGGCCGCCGGCACAGTGTTCACACCTACCAGTGTTTAACCTGTGACCGGTTTCGAGAGCCCTGCCTGACAACAAGCTACCCTTCTATACAGCACCACTGTGAAGGGAAGGCAGTCAGTTTTAATCCAGGGAAGGGAAGGGTACCTTCCATTTCTTAGAACTATGTCCTTCTACTGACATGAAGGTACCTTCCCTGAAAGGATGAAGTACCTGAACTGTTGATGAATTCTCCGTTGCTGTCGAGTCTGCAACAAGCTGTTGGGTAAAATCCTGTGTTGGGACCGTCATACAACCAGGTGAAGTACTGCCCCAGCCATGACATCGCCCCAGACGCCAGGTAGGTTCTGTTAGAGAAGAACGAAGTTGGTAAATATTGTACTTAATGCAGGAAACCCCTAGTGAAACTGGTCATTTAGCAAGAACTCATTTAAAATTAAGTCTTTTTTAAAATTTTCTCTTATACGTTTAAAGATATATTTTTGTCATTTATGTTAATGTAAAAAATAATAATTTTGTACCAAAAGAACATTAGAAAACTTACCTAACCTTACTATAACAAGACCAATTTAATTTAGCCTAATCCAATTAAATATATTTTAGATAAGTGTACAGTAATTTAATAATAAACAAACACACTGAAATATATTTTTTTCGTTAAGTTCGGAATGATTTTTGCGGAATTATGGCATACACAAATTTTCGCTTGACTTATTCGGCAAGAAGGGCGTTGCTATTTAAGCCAAAATCGCAAGTTTTACTTATTCGGCACGATATATATATATATATATATATATATATATATATATATATATATATATATATATATATATATATATATATATATATATATATATATATATATATATATATATATATATATGTCGTGCCGATTAGGTAAAACTGGTCAATTAGCAAGAACTCATCTAAAATTAAGTCCTTTCTAAAATTTTCTCTTATACGTTTAAAGATATATTTTTTCATTTATGGTATTGTAAAAAAATTTAATTTTGTACCAAGAGAAACTTTGAAAACCTACCTAACCTTATTACAACAAGCGCAATTTAATTTAGCCTAACCCAACTAAATATATTTTAGATACGTTAACATTAATTTAATAATAAACAAACACAATGAAATATATTTTTTTCGTTATGATCAGAATGATTTTGGCGAAATTATTGCATACACAAATTTTCACTTGTCTTATATGGCAAGGTGAGCGTTGCTATTTAAGCCAAAATCGCAACTTTTACCTAATCGGCACGATATATATCTTGAACTCGTAGCACATTCTGAGGAATCTCTCACAAGTGGTAAAAGCCACTAGCTGGGGCAGATAACATACTCATTAGGTTGAAGGGATGACAGAAAGATCTGCTGTGTTATGGAATCCTCGTAGCAGCCGGAGACCTGGCACACCAGGTTCTGTTCGTGGATGTCGCTGTAGTTGTAGCCTTCCTTCATGACGAAGTAGACTGGAGGGCCGACGGAGAGGTAGTCGTTGAGGTACTGTCTCGGGAGAAAGAGCGATTGAGTTGTGGTTTCTTCAGCGCCCCCCAAGAGATAGGTTATCAAAGAATAAAAGTTAGATATCGTGGCTGGAAGTATTTATCGTCTAAGGATTATCTCCAATCATTGGAGATAAATCAACAAATAATGTTTCAATCCTTTCTGGACCAATATCAAGTCGTTACTTGATAACCACCTCTTCCATCTCCTCCTCTCCCTTTGTCACTCTACATCCATCACCATCCTCCAGTCATTCTCCACCGCTTCCCCTCCTTCTACCTCAGCCCTTTCCCGACTTCTCAATCTCCCTCAACCAGCTCACCTTGAAGTACTTGATAACATAAGAGTCCTTTGGCATGGATAGCTCTTGTTCGAGTCCTACAGACAACTTCGGAGACACGGACACAGAAGCACAGAAGACACCCAGGGTAAGCAGGCAAATCAGCACTCTCATCACGTCCTTGCAAGAAACATAAAAAAAAAAAAAAAGTGAATTCATGAGAAGCTCTGTCTGTATGGTTCATGTACTGGATACTTAATCATTCTTACTCTAATCGCCAGAGAGACACAATAGCATTCAGTGTACTCTAATACTGTTCTTGTCCCAATCTTTGGCAAAAGGTAAATACGGGTTATTACTTATGAAGGTAACTTATTAAAAGGTCAATAAATATGACAAGAATGATTGTCAATAAGGTTTAATATGACAACTTGTACACACTGATGTACAAACATTAATACTTTAATAACTGATCATTATTATTATTGTCATTATTGCCTTTATTATTGTTATTATATTGACCCTTATAGGTTTAGCCCTTCTTTTTTATTATAATAATTATTAGTATTATATACTTTACCATGATCATTATTATATTCAGTATTATTACTATGACACGTTGGGAGGCTTGCTGGTCAGCAGGGAGGACACAAAACACAGGGACGACATTGCCGAGTGTGAAGGGAGCATACCCGTGCTGGAAGGTCTAATAGCATACCTGGAGTGTGACGGGAGCATACACGTGCTGGTAGGTCTAATAGCATACCTGGAGTATGAAGGGAGCATACACGTGCTGGAAAATCTGATAACATATACTGGACTCCTTGCTCTCTAGTGACTTCTTGCTCCCCTTCACGCAACACAGCACGTCCCAGCGGTTATCCTGGGCACGCAAGATACAAGAAAAGAGAGATATACTTAGCATCTTCCTAGAAAGGCAACATGTCTCTCAATTTAATCACCCTGTGTACATCTCATAATAAACTAATCCTCACACCTGCATCACATATTTAGCCTGTGTTCCATCTTATAAGATATAAATCTTCAATTATAGATCGTGTATTTAACCTGAGTACCATGTTCGTAAAATAAAAAAAAAATCTTCAAACAAGGCCTATTTATTCGGCCTATATTGCATCTTCGGGGGAACAGTAATTTAGACATACAGAAGCAGGAATCGTTAAGAGCAGATCAAGGTTCACTTTGTTCAAAGGAGTGAGCTAATTTTTTTTTGTTCATCATTCTGACTTATCGTGACAGCACCAAAAAAAATACAAAATAAGTAATAATGTCGAAAATTAACTTATATATTCATTTAGCTAGATAATTAATAATTTCATGTGAGCTAAGACATAACAAATCATCTTTCTTGTATTAAAGATATGGGAGGAAAGAAGTACACCATGAAGCTAAATGACCTGACCGTTCCCTGGCTAATATATGATTTGACCTCGCTAATAAATTATTTGACCTCGGCTATCTGGCCTCGTCTTAACTGCGGGAGATATACTCTATACTAAATGCAAGAGTCATATTCAACATGACTAAGGTCTCACCTTAACTCGGTGGGCGTCGAGGGACATGAGAGCCACAAAGCAGGTCATCTGGAGGAGGAAGTCTATGACCAGGGCCAGGGCGGCGTACAGAGCGAAGGCATACACAGCAGGCATGTCAGACAGACCACCTGGCACAAGCAATCCATTAAATTCTCCGGAAGCACTATTAATAATAATAATAATAATAATCTCTCTCCTAGTACGTACATCATTGTACATACTGGGACAGAACAATACTCCTGGTGATGCGTTATTATTATTAGTAGTAATAGTAGTAGCAATAGCAGCAGTATTATAATTGTTATTATATTTTTATTTGCCTTTGAAATTTTCAGCGCGCAGAAATTAAACCAATTTTAGATTCTGAAGATAGTTGAAGAATCCTTCGAAATTACAGAATTTCGCACGACTAACACTTATTGAGAACAACCAACATTTACACTTATCTGACTCTCCACTCAACCAAGGTGACTAACTCACCCAAGAAGAAGCAGAGGGCCTCAGCGGAGGTGGAGAGGAGCATGGAGGGAGCCACCTCGGCTACAACTCTGCCGATGTGATCCTCGATGGTCTCCCCAGGCTCGCGGGGCTCTCTCTGCCACGTCTGCACCAGGATGAAGATGTTGTCTACGCCCACAGCCAACACCAGGAACGGGATCACCTGTAAACCAACACTGTTCGTCTTGCCTCACAGTTTACTGCCGATTCGCACATTTGGAGATAATTCTCCAGACGAGGTATCACTCTATCCTAGATCATTTCCAAGTCGTTACTTGATCCAGGATCGATAAAAACTTCGAATAAGGATTTATCTGCAATTAGTGGATAAACTGACAATTGAAGAATGAGACACTTGTGCAGAATTTGGGAATCTTTATTGAGGAAACGTCCCACCAGCCAGTGGCTTCATCAGTCCAATACAGAGAAAAACGGTAGAAATTCTGCACAAGTGTCTCATTCTTCAACTTGTCGCTTTTCTAAATCATTTACATCGCCACGAGTGACTTCTTCAGTCCTACTAGGACCGAAGCAGCCACTGTGTGTGTGTGTGTGTGTGTGTGTGTGTGTGTGTGTGTGTGTGTGAGTTTGAATAACCTTTTCAAATTTACGGTCACTCCTTATCAGTAATTATTTAGCATATTATGTGATCCTTATTAATACCAGACTCTTATCTCTACGTTGTATTATTAAACGATAGATTGTATACACCTGCCCGATCCCTCATCTGCCTGCCCCTTCACCTACCCTTCATCTCACCTGCCCGCCGTGACAGGCACTTCGACTCACCTCAATAACAAAGAGTGTGGCAGGAACGCCCACGTAGCCGTAGAAGCCGAGGGAGGCCACGACGGAGAGAAGGACGAGAAGCACTCCGCCCAGCGCCAGAGTCATCTTACTCTCGATCTGTTGACCACCAAGATCATCTTATTAATACGTTGAGCGGAAGCGCTAAGCCTTCAGGGGCCACACACAGCGTAGGGATGCCCCAATTTCTTAGATCAAGAAGAAGGAACTTCATCCCAGTCGAGTATGCAAGAAGAAATGCTGGAAAATATAAAGGATCTTGATCCTAGAAATTCGAGTTCCCCCCCCCCCCGTCCCATTCCTTGAATCAAACTTGATTGCTTCCCATTATTTAGGTAATCTATAACACTGCAGATTATGTGCTTCCCCTGAAATATAATAGTAATAATAATAATAATAATAATAATAATAATAATAATAATAATAAAAGTATACGATGAATTTCTAAGCATTAGAGTAAAACTGCCTTAACTTATTGATTTTATTGAAGACAAATAGAATAAAATACTGACACGATGAAAAAAAGAAACACAAATGCGGTGTAATGCGAGACTTTATTGAGGACGTTTCGCCGACAAAGTGTGGGCGAAACGCCGTCAATAAAGCATCGCTTCAAACTGCACTTATCTCTCTTTCTCACCAGATTTTAATGAACTGACCATGATCCTGCGACACTCTGAGGACATGTTCCCCAGGGAGAGAGTGATGTAGACGAACATGATGAGGTAACTGATGAAGATAGTGAGGGCATCGTTCACACTCTCCCTCATCAACTCATCTTGTATGGCTCTCTCAGCGCTGTAAGCGATGTCCATGTGCTCGCTGATGTCTTCATCTTCCGTGATCTCCTTCATGAATTCCAGGAACCTGTCACGAATCATCTTTGTTTTTTATTTCGTAAAGCATACATAAGGGGGATTACCAATAGACCCCTGGCTGTCTTCAAGACCCCTGGCTGTCTTCAAGACCCCTGGCTGTCTTCAAGACCCCTGGCTGTCTTCAAGACCCCTGGCTGTCTTCAAGACCCCTGGCTGTCTTCAAGAGGGAGTTGGACAGGCACCTAAAGTCAGTACCTCACCAGCCGGGCTGTGGTTCATACGTCGGTTTACGTGCGACCAGCAGTAACAGCCTGGTTGATTAGGCTATGATTCACTGTGAGGCCTGGTCACGGACCGGGCAATAGGGTCATTGACCCCCCAAAAAACACCCTGGCGGGTGATTTGGCGCAAGGAACGTGGCTCAGCGGACATGCGATGGAGCCTTTACCGCTCATACCGAATGACCCCACGCGGATTTAACGCTTTCCATAAAGTATGGTAAGCTCTCTTATAAAGCTCCCGTACACAGTGCTACTTTTTTGACAATTACGATTGAAAAAAGTACATCGAAAATTAATTAACGTGTAGAAAGGTCTTGATTGTACGCGTTGTTCGATTTTGGATTAATAATAATAATAATAATAATAATAATAATAATAATAACAATAATAATAATAATAATAATAATAATAATAATAATAATAATCAGGAAAGTTTCATTAATGAGATACTGCAGTTTGAATTATGGTATACTTGCAAGAACCTGCTGAAATGACCTATTACGTAAATATTATAATGATTTCAGATTTGTTTTCAAGGCGAGAAGGCGGAGTGAGGGATAAAGTCTTGCAGTTCCGAGGCTTTCCCGGTGGTTGATGCCACCTGCTACTCGTATGGGGGAAATTGTTTTTCCTCTCAGGGGAGAGTTGTGTTGGTGCTATGTTCTCTGACACAACGGAGAGTATAAGGGAACTCTTGTTTTGTACCACAACAGAGAGTATAAGGGAACTCTTGTTATCTGTCACAAGAAAGAACAGTACTCGTTTCCTACCACAACGGAGACTTAGATTTTGCCCCCGAAGTGGCTAGTTTATTGTGCAACCCATATCCATCCTATGGTGGGTAGCACAAGAATATATGGATACACCAAAAACCTTGGAACTAGGCCCCAAAAGGGTTTACATGAGTACATGTAGATTTATATCTACAACTGTCTTAGCTGCCGCTAGCAAGTTTAGGATATTCGCTTATTATGTCTGATATCTTATCACATACGTTATTATACTGTTTATCTCTACTTTCCTCACGAAGTGGACAAAAAAGCATAAAGTGTACAAGAAAGTTAACAGGAGGCTGACTACATACTTTGCAATCAATTTGATCATCATCTGTGTGTCTGTCAAAGTGCCAGAGTTACTTCTAACCAAGCCTAAGTCTGGCTACTACAACATCAGTCAGTCTGTTCACATTGCAAGTTGCTCCATAGATATACAATATTTATCTAACTTCATGTTATCATAGTTATAGATCTACCCAGGTTTTAACCTGCATTCATGTGACATTCCCTTTTATTATTTACTTCTCTCCTAATACTATTAATAATGCTAGTCACACATATACCAAAGTTATATTTTACATATTACTTCAGGAGTGTAGGGGATAGTCATGCTTTACATCACAACAGAGAGTGTAGGAGGTACTCACCTTCCATCCACAACTGTGGAAGGTAGGTAGGTAGGTAGTGTTTCCTGACGCGGGTCTGTAAACACTTATCCTGGAGCTTTTGGTCATCTGACCGAGGACTTCTGCTGGCTTACCGGTCCACCTCTTTTAAAAAATCATGGATATGATTACAATCATTAGGAATTATACTCAGCAGTGGAAGTGTTACTCACTTTTTCTCCCAGGCTTGAGCTGGGGCAAGTTTCTCCGTGTCCAGGTAGTTGTTGATGAGGATTGTGATGACAAGAGCGGTGCTCTCCGTGTACATGGGATTCTCGGAGATAACCTCGCCTGCCTTGAGGAAGCCTCCCAGGGCGGTGTATGGGAAGACAGGACCCCCATAGGACCCCATGCAGTAAGTACCTGTCACACTTGAAGGATTGCTGCGGAAGACATTTGGGACAAGTTAATGTAAATCTTATAGATATCTCAGTTCACACATTGAGATCCGTGGATCGATCCCCGGTACAGGTGGAAACATTTGGGCGTGTTTCTTTAAGACACCTCCTGTCCTTGTCCACCTGGCAGTAAGTACCTGGGTGTTAGCCTAGTGGTGTGGGTCGCATCCTGGGGGACAAAATTAACCTAAGTCGCCCGAAATGCTCTATATAACCAGGTGCTTTCTATATAGTATGTCCCTGATGTCAGCTATGGTCTGTATAAGTTGTATCATGTACTTGTGGCAATAAAGATTATTATTATTGTTGTTAATTAGCTTGATGAGAAGGGACTTCGTGAAAATAGGTTTCCGTACAATTCCCAAATTATGGGTCGATTCCCGTGCAGTACCTGCACTGTGTCGCGTCACATACACGTTATACCATTTCGAATTGTTCAATTCACAAAAGTCTAAAATTTTACTTTGACTCTCTTGGTCAATCACCGTGTGGCCATTGGCTGTAGAGGTTTCCAAATCATTCAGAATTTAATAAGTGTTCCTGTTACTAACTACAAAATAGATAGAAATACTTTAGATATATCACTGGAATAGACCACAGAGTCATTTCTTTCGGGGGAAAAGTAAATTTACTTTATAAGTTAAAGAGCCAATTAATACATAAATAGAGATGTACATAAATGGTACATAATACCAACAAAATGAAGAATTAGAAAAATGTGCAACGTCTAGGTGTCTTTATTTGTAGACGTTTCGCCCTCCAGTGGCTTTATCAGTACAAGGACGTAATGTGAAGACTGTAGAACTATATACAAAAGCTGAGGTGATCAGTCTCTCAGTCTTGGAGTTGGTGGAGAGCACCGGAGTCTTGAGGACTCTCAAGCACTGGTAGTGCTTCAGATTCTTCAAGATTCTTCCTTACGAGGAAGCTCACGCTATACGTATAAGGAACATTATTATTATAATCTTAACTAAGTGTTAAAACCACAAGAGTCAAAGAGCTCTGCATATATAGGGAACAAACATGACACACAAGGAGTACTTGTTTTATTCATATGAAGCGCTAAGGGAACACCCCCCCCTTTCCCCAAGAGAGAGAGGTTCTTTGATACCGGCGAGGGGCTCTTGATCCAAGAAAGTGAACCTAGCCTCCCCTTCAGGGAATCGAACCTGAGTGCCGTCCGTTTCTGAGACGCTGTGTCGTGTCTCTCTATCTTCTTGCTGTATATAAGGTCGAACAAAATTCAAAACTGCATGACCTTTCCTTCGTGTTTAAGGACTATGTTGGTTAGGCCCTTCCAGCGCATGTTAACATCACATAACTGTAGGTGAACGATCGCGAATGTGAGTGAACGATCGTGAACGTGGTTGTCATCAAATTTAACTATTTTTTTATATTTAATTCTTTTTCATGCGTTAATGAATTATGTCATATTGAATGATAACAAATCCTAACTTTATGTACGAGAGAATAAGAGCTTGTTACGCTGGTAAGCAGGTGTCGGCTGCGCTGGCACGATTGCGCAACGCGACACAGAACCCTGACCATGGTAATGTCAGTGTAAGCCTGAACAGTTTTGAGACAAGGTGCGCCAGAGCTCTGACGCAGGATACGTATATATATACGCCGACAGGTCTATTTCTCTCTGCGTATATACGCTGGGGTTTACCTGCGCCCGTCAAATGACAGTCCCACGCTCCATAAACCAAGCAAGAAGTCCTCTCTGGGACATCTATTGACGACTACTAACTCCATCATTCTCCTCATTTTCTGAGGTAAGTTATCAATTTACCAGCTAATTTAGGGATTTACGAAAGTCATTGTATTCTTAGAATAGATTAATTAACCCACGGTACGGTTGGGGTTAGAACCCACGATTTCATGAGTCTAGACATTGCTATCGCATTTTAACTTACCAACTTATAAGTAAACTTTCGATGTTACATCTACCGATATCAAAGTGACTTAGATTGCTTTCGCCCCACGTCGCTGCATGACCCTTACAGGTTTAGTGCTTAAGTTGATTATAACCATGGAGCGCATGGTTTTAATTTGCTATATCTTCTCTGGCGTCCGGCCTGCATCATGCCCATTTCAGAGGAGTATTAGGTCACCAGCGCTAGAAAAACCCACTCACAAGAACTGCTGTAACTCACTTCAAGCAGTTGATGAGATGCTCAGCGTAGTGGCCGTCTGCGACGCTCTTCTCGAAGTGCTCTGGGTCGTTTTGCCAGTAATTTAGGATACTCTGTATCAAGCACTCCGGTGTCTGGGGCGCCATAGGCTGCACACACACGTCCTTCAAGGTGACGGTGCCCTCGCTGCTCTCCGCCGTCAGCTGGAGGGAGAGTTGGTTGAACAATATCACCGAAGACATTGAGTTGCTCGAACAATCTTATCTCTAAAGGGAAAGAATTGACTGAGAAGATACAAAAATAACCCGCACATGGGTCCAAGTCGGACCGAAACGTCGTCTTAAGCTCCTCTGTCTTATGTGCGGGTTATTTGTGTATTGTTCCAGTCACGGTGTTGTGCCTTTTTGTTCTTGAGTAGATAAACTGTATCACTGAGTCGAGTTGATCAAACAGTCCATAGCTAAGGTTAGTCGTCAATAATGGTAGGAATGTTAGAAACTATGAAAATTAAACCAGTTGGGACACAGCTAACTTTGAGTGCGCAGAATAAGAGGGGGGGGGAGGAGGAAAATGAGATGAGGAATAGCAAGGAAAGTAGGAAGAAAGAGGCTAAGAACAGGAGACGTGACTTACGTTGGTGATTTTGGTTTGAAGTTGCATCACCTTCGTTACGAAGGTCTCGTTCAGCGCTGGTCCGAATAGGTAATTCACAGGAATCCCTGACGTCTTGTCAACGAGAGTAAAGTTGAACTAAGGGACAAAAAGTGTATTCATTAAATTAGTTGTAAAATTACGCTGTAGACGTGAAGTTGCTCTGTTTTACTCATTCTTTGCCTAAGGGTCGTCTTAGCTAAGAGAATCTCTGAAACGCTCTACCCTTGTTCCTAGATTTCCTCCATCCTGGCCCGAAGAATTTTTGTCTGTCCTAGGGGTTCCATCTATCCTTGTCCCAGGGCTCCCTCTATCCCTGCCCAAGGATTCCCTCTATCCCAGCCCAAGACTCCTATATTTGCTCCAGGTTTCCCCTCTCTTTTTCCCTCCTGTCTTCGTGTACCCAGCTTACATAGTCGTATCCCTTTGGAGTGATGATGAGCTGAGTAGTCCTGTAGAATGGATTGAAGTGGGAGTCGAAGTATTCTTTGTCCAGACGACTTCGCGAGGTCGGAGAGGCCCACAGCTGTACCGGATCCGTCGTCACCTGGAAGCAGTTTCTTGGTTTTAAACCCCATCGATTACACAATGGTCAGTAAAGTTGCATGTGAACTTGACACCACCAGTCAAGGCTTCTTTAATCCCTAAAACAGGGACTAAAGAAGACTCGGTTTATATATCGCCTGGATTTGGTAAGCGTGAACTATGATACAGGTTAACAACAGACATGGCTAAATGGTATATTTCCGACAATACTGAAAATACACTTGCAGACAAATTTCACTGGGACAATGTCACTATGTAGTCTTTTCATATAAAACTATTTTGAGAGAAACACTGAACCCATGGAGAGAGTCTTCTCCAACCTGTCTTTAACACGTTGACCTACTGATAGAGTATATACAAAGAAGAGTGCATCTGCGTATATATGCTGAGTGTACTTTACTTTCCATTTTAGAGAACTTTGACTGGGTGTATCGTGGAATCCACACCTAGTCAAACACGTGAAGAAATTAGAGAAAGTGCAAAGGTTTGCAGCAAGACTAGTCCCGGAGCTAGGGGGGTATGTCCTACGAGTAGAGGTTAAAGGATTTCAACCTGACAACACTGGAGGACAGGAGGGATAGGGGGACATGATAACGACATATAAAATACTGAGAGGAATTGACAAGGTGGATAGGGACAGGATGTTTCAGAGATAAGACATAGCAACAAGGGGTCACAGCTGGAAGTTGAAAACTCAGAGGAGTCCCAGGGATGTTTGAAAGTGCTTTTTCAGCCTGGAGAGTGATGTAGTGGAGGCAGAATCCATACATAGGTTTAACGAGATCCGATAAATAGAAGGACACAAACGCAATTAATGCCACAATAAAATGTCTCATTAGTTGCACTTGTCCTTTTATTTAACATATTGTCGGTAATTCTATCAACATTAATACAGGTACGATAAAGTTCATGGAGCAGGGAGAGAGTGGACCTAGTAGCGACCAGCAAAGAGGCGGGGGCCAGGAGATATGAATCGACCCCTGCAGCCACAAATAGGCGAGTACGATCTTACCTTCAGGTAAGTCATACCCACTCCCAAGGCGGTGACGAAGGCAACGCCCATGAGCAGGAATGGATAAGGATGCCGCGCCACAACTGAGGGAGAAAAATAATAAAAAAAAGTTAATGCAAAGCAGGTGGAACTGGATACAGCTTCAAGACTCACGAAATCGTAATTACTCGATTGCAAACAAACCATGGAGCGGGTGGGGCTTGAACCCATGGCGTTCAAACTCCACCCGTTCTGAGTTTTTTTTATATACAGGTTCAGTGGCGGTATCAGAACCTGAGTGGAAGTCTTTGCTGTCCATTTGTGTTTACAGATTAGTGTAAGACATCGAATCATGAGCGTAACGTGTTGGTTTCTGATGGGGTTCGACACTCTAGGAAGGTACAGTGTCAGGAGTGAGATTATTTACGCTGTGACGGTAACATTGACAGTGAAGACTGGCAAAAAGCATTTACATACAACCTCCATCCGCACGTACACTGGCTTGTACGTGAAAAATGGCACGCAGTATGATAATACTTGACAAAAAGAATATTTAACAAAAGAATACTTAATATAAAAAGAATATTTAACAAAGAGGTAACGATAAACGTCAGCTGGAAGACTTACTTCTAGCGAGACTTGCGAACACCCCCTTGATACCCTTTTCTATTCCAGCTGAGAGAACTTCCAGGCAGCTCGGAGATCCATGGTGGGAGAGAGTCTCTGGAAAAAAAAATCATTGACTGATCTATTTTCTCAACGAAGATGGATTAAAGTTGCAAACATGCGTGACTGATATAAATAAATGGCCAATTTTATAATTATTATAGGAGTCTCAGGTTCATTTTCAGTTGATTTCGCCGATCTGTTAGAAAAGTAAAACTGATATAATAATTCCCGGGCGTTCGCATGCCTCCAGGAAGACTCACCCACGCAGAGCCCTTGCATTAGTATAACCTCGGTGTAATAAACCCCAGCCACGAAATCTGTTACTGCTGCAAATATTGCACTAAAGATAAAATAGATATCCTAAAGTTTTTTTTTTTTTTTTTTTGTGCCTATTTCATTGACCAAAGATGTATTCCCCATTTTCTCTCCCTCATCCATCCACTCTCTCACTTCCCCTTCACATCCAGAGAAAGGGTATGTCTCCTGTAACAGCGAATGAAGACCGATTGGAAGGAAACCTCTGAAACTGTAGTATCCAAGAAACCTATAGTGGAATGCTGGACGATATCCTCTTTGCCATATTGAAGTCTTCCAGCTCCAGCGGTGTGGCCCACCACTACGGGTGTTACCAAAATTTAGGTATCGTATAGAATAGGGTATTCATACCCATGTTCCCAAAATGTAACTTCTACAGAAACGAATAGTCGAACACTTTTTTTGTACTTAATCTTGTTAAACGGGGGAGGGGGGAGGTTCATTCTACTATCACCCTTCCTTCCCTATTATTCCGAACTCAGAGTCTCCCCCTCACCTGATTTTCGACGGTGCCAGAAGCAGGCGGTGACAATGATAACGACGCCCAACACGCTGTAAAGGATGGCCATGCAGAAGGATAAGACGTCCAGTGAGCCCACCATGGGCCAGGGTTTAACGCCAGTGTCGAACCTTGGTATGTCTGGACACGACTCACGACAGTCTGAACACAAGCACCGCAGGGCCGGGTCCTGGAAGTAATGTGTATATATATATATATATATATATATATATATATATATATATATATATATATATATATATATATATATATAATAATAAATGAAGGCTCGAGAGGGAAAGAGGATACAAATACACGGAGAGAGAAAAATAGGAGATTCAGAGGGAAGGAAATAGTCTTGGAGCAGTAGAGTGAAACTTAGAAATGAAAAGAGTGAAGGGAAGGCGACAGAGTTGGCCACAGCAGAAATTAAAGGGGTTAAAAAAATAGACATTGAGGAAGGGGATGAAAAGAAGTATAGGTATATTTTAAAATTAAAAGTGAATAAAGACAAAAAATGGATAATTGTTACTAAGGGAAGATTGAAAATGGTTAAGAGGGAAGTAAGGGGTAATAAGGCGCTCTAGGAGTTGTTTAAGGTTGTAAAGAATAATAAAGTATCACGTAGATGCTCACCGCCGAGTTGCACTCGGAAGTGTTCTGGTCGAAGGGCGTCATTGTCTGAGTCATATCGTCTTCAGGGTTGGTAGCCTCTACGGGAGTCTCGTCCCACTTGTACGTGATGTTGAAGGGAGCAAAATCATTGTTACCAAGATAGTTGAAAAACCTGGAAGAAACGGTAGACAAACGGCTGAAATCAAAAGTAATGCTGAGACAGATTAGTTGCTCATTGTCCGTATGACGTGGAAGCGTTACAGCTCATGCATGAACACCGATTCTGAGAGATCGTAATGCTACCTTCCTGTCTCCTTTCTTAAAGGTATTGTGTATGTGTGTGTGTGTGTGTGTAAAATACTATAGTATTGATGTATATTATGGTTTATGTCAATTATATCCACTGTCATATTCTCTTCCCTCACAGGATCAAAACTGAATCCTGATCTTTCTTTTCCCCCTCCCTCGTACTCCTCTCCCTCTCTCCTCTAACACCTCCCTGCTGTTTCCCCTGCCACTGCACCTTTTTTCCTTCCTGTCTCACCTGACGGGATCACAGTTGGACCCAGCATTGCCACACATCATCACCACAGCGGGCATATTAACCTCGGTGGAGTAGACATTCTTGCAGGAGTCATAGGTGGTGTTGGTGTAGTGGGGATGGATGTAGTAATCCAAGGCCCATATCGCCTCAGGCTCCTCCTTGGCTGAAAGTACACACACACTTGTCTAAATAACGCCAATATACTCGAGAATATACATAAATAAACCTGTAAGTCGTTTAGCACAAGTGGTGGGGTCAACTCGCTCTCCGTGAAGGTCATTCAACAAAACAATTAAAGGAGGTTCCATCCTCGATCTCCCTAATAACAAACACGCAACTAACTTGTGTGCGCCTAAACGAGAATATAGCATTTGATTTTACTCCATTATGCCAGGCGCCTTCACTTCATCTTTGGGTTTGCCATGAGTCCATTACAGCCCAGAATTATCATGTGCTGCCCAAAAAGCATATATTCCCTGTGGGGTAATAACATCGAACAGAAATGACCGAAAATGGATGAAAGGAGATAAGTATGTATTTGGGGAGAGATTTTTTTATATAGGCGTAAGAGTGAAGAGGGTCATGTTATGAACCAGTGTTTGGACGCAGTATCGTTACGTATCTGATGGCGTCTTTAGCTGTCTTATCAGCCTTGCATCAGAAAAGTTTCTCCAATACTGCCGCTTTCTTGCCTAACTCTACCATGTGAAGCCCTGTCAAGATCACATTATTGCTGTGCACTTCAAATACCTTAGCAAAAAAAATCATTATTTTTAAAGCAATAACGACTTTGTTCAAAATGTCTCCTCAAATGACACTAAATTGTCATTAATTATCACAGTAAATGACCCCATTAGGGTCATGCCGAAAAAGTATTTATTTAAGACTTATTTGCCGTTTTGTATGAATTCCTTTAGCCGTTTTTCTCTCTATATAATTAGTTTACTATAACTGGATCATCTGGAGACACTTCAAAGGCAAACGTGAAATATAGTTCTATTATTTTATCTACTTTCTTTTGCTTCAGAACAAACTTAGCAACCAAACCTTCCATTCTAAAATGCATGTAATATAAAAAAAAAATCTGCCTAGCCTATATCAAAGAATTTCCATAACCACATTTCAATGTTTTCCTCGGGGGGGAAATAGAATCTATATATCATCCCAAAGGGATTTAAAGACTAAGACTAAGTTCATCTCTCTCTCTCTCTCTCTCTCTCTCTCTCTCTCTCTCTGCTTACTCACACGGGTAAAGTATGGTGGGGATGAGAAAGTTGGAGTGTCTTGGGTGACAGGTGAAGTAACAGAAGTTGATCTTCATGTTAAGGTTGCAGGCCTTGCACTTGTCTATCAGGTAGTCCATGTTGCTGAATCCTTTTATCATGGACGCAATATTCTCAGGAGAGCAACACGTTCGCACCTCCCCGTCGTACAGAGTTCCTGAAGGAGGCAAGAGTAACGAGGTAAGCGCTAGCACATTGTTAAATTGTAGGGATGGCACTTGCAAGTATTAGTCACTGACACCTTCATCTCCTCTCGCAGACACTTCCCTTCTCTAATTCCTCCTCGCTAACACTTAATTCTCTTTCTTTTGCTATTATCATTATCATCACTCGCCAAAAGGGTGCCGCAAAGCTCTCTGAGGAGAGCTTTTAACTTGCAGTCACAAGGTCCCCGGTTAGATTTACTGGCAGAGAGAAATATAAAGACAAGTTTATTTACCCACTGGCTTGCCTACCCCATCGTTAAAAATAGGTACACGTGTTAACTGCTGTGGGTTGCGTCTACGGAAAACTCTTGTAAACCTCCAGCACCTGCTATAAGTATTGAATATAAGGTTTCCAATATACTTTCGTTAAAAAATTCAACGCCACCCCTCCCTCTTCTCACAAAATACCACTCCTCAGCCAACAATGAGCCCCTCCTAGGACTCCCAACATCCTGTCTTCTCCTATCATCTCTTAGCTAATTCTTTGTAATTTTAGGCACAATGTACTTTAAAATGTAGAGAGGCTTTTGCAACAATGAATCTGCATTGTCGTCATATATTTGTATGTATTCTTACATACATACTCTAGTCCAAATTGATCTCTACAGCCTCATCTTCTTTTCTCTAATATAATTCTTGTTGTCCTTCTTTGTGATAAACATCTTCATAAAAAAAAAAAATCTCGTGTTCAGTATAGGTCATCCTGAGACTGTAATTCCAGCCCTGCTGGAGCGGAACTTTTGAAGTAGCTGCTGACTCCTTAATTATTGAGTATATCCTCACATCTCTACTGAAGTCTCCCTGCTCAGGCTCACAGATCTCAACACTATTAAATCCTCTTGTGTGAGGGAATGCAAAAGTGAAACATAGCTAACATTTTTTTACCCATTAAGTAACTGTCATACAGAATAGGCTAGCAGCACATTGTTGATGTATTCAGTTATGTTAAATGAAAATATAACCCCCACCATTCGCCTCTCCTTAATACCAAATTCCTCTTCCTCCATCACTTCCCTTCCTTCTCCTCTCACCAATATCCAACTTTTTTCTTAAACACTCCCTCCCCCTCCTCATCTTTCTCTTCTCTAACACGCCCTTCTCGACTTCCTTTCACCAAAATCTCCTCTTTCACTAACACCTTCTTTTATCACCAACATCACCTCTCACCAACCTCACAAACAGCCAGGTACTCACGTATTTCATCCATCAACAAGGGACAGTTGTCATCCAGATGCTGGATGGCATCCTCATCAGTTAAGGTCTTGGCTGGCCCGTTGTAGATCGTGTTCAGTGTCATATCAGATGATTCCGGTTTCTGTGGGTTCTTAGGACCAATGTCGTACCAGATGCAATGCCCTTCTTCTGGGATGCTGCCCTGGGATGGGGGTAAAAATGGGTTAAGTGAGTACACTGTGGTTGCAGGGGTCGAGTCACAGCTCCTGGCCCCGCCTCTTCGCTGACCGCTACTAAATCCACGCACTCCAGCTTCCGAAAGCCTTATCTTACCTCTTCTTAAAGTTATCTAGCTGCGCTGTATGACCCCTGTGGTTTAGCGCTTCTTTTTTTATTATAATAATAATAATTAAAGCTATCTATGGATTCCACTACCTCGCTCTCCAGATTGTTCCACTTCCTGACAAACATAAGGATGAAGAAATACTTCCTACCATCCCTGATCTGAGTTTTCAATTTCCAATTGTGCCCTCTTCTGTATCCCATCTGATACATTCTGCCCCCTGTTCATCTTGTCAACTCATTTCAGTATTATATCTTCCCTAGTCATCCTGTCCTCTAGTGTCGTCAGGTTGAGTTCTCTCAACCTCTCCTCGTAGGTCATACCCCTTAGCTCTGGAACTAGTTTTGTTGCAAATTTCTGCACGTTCACAAATTTCCTGACGTGTTTTACCAGGTGTGGGTTCCATACTGGTGCTGTGATGTGGGCCTGATGTACACAGTGTACAGTGTGTACATCTAAGTACACACAGTGTACAGTGTGTACATCTAAGTACACACAGTGTACAGTGTGTACTTAGATGTTGCAACGCTGCTCTGTTCTGCAGCAGTTATTTGGCTGATGTGCACCTCAGATGTACTCGGTATGATACACTAATATCCTGCGCGTTGACTGAGGTTTGTAGTCTTTGACCCCCGAGCCTGTGTGTGTTAGTTACCATTTTGTCCTAGGCACATGTCAATTAGACACTAGGCCTGTTGTATGTATGTGTGTGTGTGTGTAAGGAAACACTTCGAAATGTTTCTGCACCTCCGTGCGTGAAGCGAGAGCTTTTACCCACTGGGCCACCGGGGGTTGTGTGTGTGTGTGTGTGTGTGTGTGTGTGTAAGGAAACACTTCGAAATGTTTCTGCCCCACCGGGAATTGAACCCGGCCCCTCCGTGCGTGAAGCGAGAGCTTTACCCACTAGGCCACCGGGGTGTGTGTTAGTTAGTTACCATTTTGTCCTAGGCACATGTCTTTTTTTTTTTTTTTTAATTCATGTTAAGCGCTAAACCTATTTGGGTTATTCAGCGCAATACTTTGTGGAGGCTTGATCCTCCGTCTGCTGGGCGCGAGACAGACACGCTCTCTATTTGTACTCACCTATCCTTAGGCACATGTCAATTAGACACTAGGCCTGTTGTGTGTGTGTGTGTGTGTGTGTAAGGAAACACTTCGAAATGTTTCTGCCCCTCCGTGCGTGAAGCGAGAGCTTTTACCCACTGGGCCACCGGGGGTTGTGTGTGTGTGTGTGTGTGTGTGTGTGTGTGTAAGGAAACACTTCGAAATGTTTCTGCCCCACCGGGAATTGAACCCGGCCCCTCCGTGCGTGAAGCGAGAGCTTTACCCACTAGGCCACCGGGGTGTGTGTTAGTTAGTTACCATTTTGTCCTAGGCACATGTCGATTAGACACTAGGCCTGTTGTATGTATATATATGTGTGTGTGTGTAAGGAAACACTTCGAAATGTTTCGGCCCCGCCGGGAATCGAACCCGGGCCCTCCGTGCGTGAAGCGAGAGCTTTAGCCACCATGCCATCGTGTGTGTGTAAGTGTGTGTGTGTGTAAGTGTGTAATTGTGGTTGCAGGGGTCGAGACTCAGCTGTGTGTGTGTGTCACTCATGGCTCCACCTCTTAGTTGCTCACTGTCACACTAAATTCCTGGCCTCCTGGGCCTTTATACCTATTCCTAAAACTGTGCAGGAAATCTGCTTTCGCTGCTTCCTTGCTAAGATCTTTCCCTTTCCCAACGACGTACAGACTTCAGAAAATATTTCTGGAGTCCCTTTCACCCATTCGCATCTTTATCGTCTCCCTCTGATCACCTTGTACCCTTCGCTCATTGTATCTTTCTCATTCCTTTTAGCTCAGGGAATACTTTTGTTGAGAATCTCTATTCTTTCTCTTGAGTTTTGTGTGGGGGTTACCATGCTGGTGCTGCATACTCAATATAGGTCTGGCATTCCAGTATTCGCCCATGTCTCTCTGGTATAATATATGCTTTGCGTTTGTCTTTCCTTTATAATTATTGCAGTGGTAATGGTTGCACAACGGGAATAAGAGATGTGATTTCTGTGCATTTAAAGTTCAGATATCGAAGATTACTCTTAAGCAATTCATCCTCCTAATAAAAATAATGCGCGTGGGAATACCAACGCACCGAGGAACTGCCATAGGCATGTGTGAACTCCAAGCTAATTTAGGTCAATTAACCTTCATGTAATGCAACGTAGTATGCCAAAAAATATTTAAAACTTTGTAGTGTTTTTAGGTCTTGAAAAAAAAATCAGTGCCGGACATGCGTGATAGTGAGACAAATCAGTCTTAAGTTAGGCTTGATGTGTCTACGTCACTTATTTACTGCATGACCATAAGTTATAAAGTGGGGTGGACCGGTAAGCCAGCGGAAGGCTTCGGGCAGATGACAAAAACCTCCAGCTATGGGTCATCATATGTCAGGAATCATTTGTCCTGTTTCCTGACAAGCCTAGTACCTACCTACACACACCAACATAATTCTTCAAACGTA
Source organism: Cherax destructor (assembly GCA_009830355.1). NCBI lineage: Eukaryota > Metazoa > Arthropoda > Malacostraca > Decapoda > Parastacidae > Cherax > Cherax destructor. Next base: position 65,573 of record WNWK01000253.1, on the reverse strand, counting down.
CGAGTGTTATTGATTGTGAAAACGACCATCCAATTTGGAGAGACACTGATAAGGTTTTTTAAAAGAAAAGGTAATCTTCGCTTTGCTATCGTTATTTTTTTTGTTTTGAAACAATTGAACTGTTCACTATGTATGCCACGGTACACGAACCCGCTCAAGAGGAGAACGAAACATATGACGACGTTTCGGACCGACTTGGACCGAAACGTCGTCATAGGTTTCCTTCTAATGTGCGAGTTATTTGTGTATTGTTCCTCTCACGGATTTATCTTTTTATTCCTTTTTTTTTTTTTGAGAAAGTTACTGGAGGCCTAGTGATCATCATTCATCGAATCTACATTACTCAGCAACTTGTTTATGCCGTCTAGTTTAAGGTAACCTGGACAAAACTTCAGATGAAAGGGAATAACTAATTTGCAGAATTTGATAGATCAATAATTATCATTATTTTAATTATATCAAGCTGACACTTGACAACCATAAGATATGGTGTTTAGCGTAAGGTTGATGCCAATCTATATGATGAAGTGATTGTTGAGTTATCTATGTTCACCTTTAGTCAAGAGGATGACAGCATCTTTTATCGTAAATGAGAGGGGAGGGGATGGTGGGATGGAAAGGATGTGTGAGAGGGTACGGACTTTATTTGTAAGGATAACTGGATACATCAACGGTGTGCTACTACTCCCTTATTCTGTGTGATGGATACACAGTGGGAAGAAAACGTAGCTACGTTTCCCCTAGCATGGGGATGGAGAGGTTAGGTAAGGTTCGTCAGGAAACATGACAAGTGTTAGTGAGCTTTTGGTCATCTGACCGAGGCCTTCCGCTGGCTTGCCTCTCCACCTCTTCAAAAATTGAAATATGGTGAGAGAGTGAGTTAACTGTCATAATTTTAACCACGGCAAAGGGAGGAAATGGACATTGATTTGTGAAAAAAATAGAAACCCGTGTGGACAGCGTAGGTAGTCACGCAATTCGTAGAAGCTCTTGGTACCAAAAGAATAATTTGTACATTAAGAAGTTTGTACAGCAGAACAATGTATCGACCACCTCGTGGTTGTTTTTGTTAACGTTTAAGCCTCGACTTGCCGTTACTTTACATGCGTTATTCCACATATAATACTTAACAAATGCCGTACGCTATACAATGGATGAAACAGCGTTTTGCCGACAAGTATGAAAAGTGAACACAAGTTTTGGGACAACGTTTCGTCGAGTGAAGAGATTTATCATGTCCTGATTTGATCAAGCTTTTACACAGAGCGAAACGTCGTGCCAATAAAAAGCTCGTCTACCTGTGCTGTATTGCTACCAATATCAATAAATTGTTTTAGATTTGTTTGTCATTATGCACATTTCATCTATATTAGCCAATTTCTTTCCACAGTGGGTCGCCACTACCACATTTTGGATTCTATTAATGGGGTAGGGGGGGAGCTAAACCCGTAGGGATCACTCGGAATGGGAAAAAGGGGGAGGATAATAAGGATTGATCCGACGACAGGGAAGGGGGGGGAGGGGGAGGAGTGTTGTGGCTCTTAATTCCTGGTATCAGGAGATTTTCACCAGCAATTAGGCTTCCTTAGATACGCCAAGTTTGTCATTATAACGTATGTACGTGTGTATTTTGTTTGTTTGTCTTAAAACTAAAAGCCTCGCTTTTTTTTTTTTTTAAATTTCATTTTATTTTTATTTTAGTTTTGTTTTTATTTTGTCCTGACGAATTCTTGGAAATTCTGGAAAACTTTGCCAACCTACTTCAGGAGTGTGTGTGTACTTTGAAATTTAATATTCAAAGATTAATCGATAGGCATTAAGTTTAATAACCAACTAACTTAGAAAAATCTTATTTATTTTGTTTTATTATTAGTCTCGTCTTGGGTCATTCAGAAATAAAGTAAATGCGTTCGAAAAAGTAGCCTTTTTTATTTCTGAAGGCCAGATACTTTTTTTTTTTTTAGTGTTAGTCCTAGTAACACCAATTTACAAGTATTCATTTATCTTTACTGAGAGGAGAGATCTCATTATCTCTCGACTGATACAAGATGTTCGTCTGGGAAACCTTCAATGTTAATTATTTCGACCTTTAAACTGTCTTATCTTGGACTGACAGTATTTCTCTCAATTAGGACTCGAGGCAATGGTTGTGTAGAGAGATGTGTTTGTCTGGCGTCACCTTTGTATTTGTATTCTTTAAATAAATAGTTTATCCGCGTTTCACTGGCTGAGGCCATTGTAATTTTACCTCCGTGAAAGGCAAACAAGTTTCATGTGCTTTCATGGTAGATTAATCACATTATCGAGGAACACCATGAAGGATAATAAATATAGGTGACTTGTATATTTATATCTGGTTGATCAGGTCCTGATCCACCGGGAGGCCTAGGCACAGACCTGGCCGCGGGGGCACTGACCCCCCGAAACCCCCTCCAGGTATACAAGTCAGAGATTGTTAATCACTCATAGATCTTGGTCATGTGATTATCAGGTCAGTCAATTGTTTTTTTCAACAAAGCCTGAATCAAGTCACCAACTTAATTGTTTGGTTTATTAGTCATAGTCTACCGACTACACTACGCTCCTTGTCTATAAATCACCACACAACAATATTGCCTAATGTAGAGGAAAGCTATGTTAATGCTTGTGCTGATTAATCTAAGCATCAGTCATCATTATAAGCCGTATACATTTATTAGTACAATAACTTTGTACATATATGGATTATGGAATATACCACTTCTGATATAAATGCACTGATTAAATGCACTAATGCTCAGATTAATCAACACAAGCATTAACATAGCTTTCCTCCAATATATTTTATTCACCACGGAGTTTGCATTGGTTTTCTTTTTTTTTTTAGCGTTCATCCAGTCAATATGATGATTAAAATTTCTTACATAAAAAAGAACATTCAAATCTTGGCCAAATTTAATACCACTTTTGAGTTTTAATCTTAAGGATTTTATTGCTGTCATGCGCTGGACAACTCACACGGGTTTGGTATTTCAAATAAAGTATAATTTAATCTGAAATTCTTAATCAGGTCATATTTTTTTTTATATTTCAAGATTTTATTACAATATTGTTCTTACCTTGGCGGCGCCGACCAGCAGGGTTCCCATCAAAATCCATAACAGTGACACCATTTCGGTAGAACAGCTGGCGCATCCAGTTACTGCAATGACAACAGATACCTGGGCTTATTTTCCCTGGGTGTTAAATTTAAACTGAGCTGCGTTTCTCTTGGCTCGTGTGTTGAGGACTCCAGTAAGACAGTAAAGACGTGGCTGTCACTTGAAGATAGGTGTCAGCTTGGTTAGCGATTACTAGTCAGTGTGTTGTGGTGTGTCCCTCTTGTCTTTTTTTTTTTTTAGGTTAAGGACCCAAACAAAAAAAAAACTACACCACGAGCTACACCGTACTTGCTCCCGGGAACGGACCCATGGAATGAGAGCGGTGAAGGTTGCACACTGATTGTGTTGAAGACAAGAGTTGCTGATTACTACCAGTGATTCAGGCTAGACTTGCCTTCCACACCTCTTATCTTCGATCTGGCTATCCAATAAAACAGCGAAGTTACTCCTACACTCAGGAAATCTACTGTACTTCTTATTAATAGATTTAAGACCTGCACATAAAAATGTTCATGAAGTCACGACTTGGTTTATCTTGGCACTTTTGATTCCATACATATGTATCCTGTAAAGAAATTAGTTTTTTAGTGATTTGTTAAAGTGAATCATTATGGAAAACACATGATTGCCAGTCGAAGATTATGCTTTGTGCCGTAATTATTCGATAACTTGTGATTAGATAAAGATATAAAAACTTCTTATGATCGAAATTACTTTTTTTCAGTCATCTTTTATAATGTCGCCGTTTGTTTGGGAATATTCTATTGGATATCACAGTGGCATGATGTCACGGCCAGTGGAACAGATGTCACATGTTTACTAGTGTCTCTTCACACAAACGAACTCGTTTCCCCTCCCCGCCTTCATCCCCTCATACAAGCTCGTTCCCCCTCCCCGCCTTCATCCCCTCATACAAGCTCGTTCCCCTCCCCGCCTTCATCCTATAATACAAGCTCGTTCCCCCTCCCCGCCTTCATCCTATCATACAAGCTCGTTCCCCCTCCCCGCCTTCATCCTATCATACAAGCTCGTTCCCCCTCCCCGCCTTCATCCTATCATACAAGCTCGTTTCCCCTCCCCGCCTTCATCTTCCCTCATAGACGAGCTCACTGCCCCATTTGACATGGAATATTACAGGAAAAGATATCTTTTTGAACAGGGTAGCAACACGCTGATAATGTATCCAATTTTTTTTAAAAATTTAAATAAATGTACAGTGTACGTCGCTGAAAATTTTCACTGCTACAACCTCTGTCTGAAATAATGCCTTTGACACTACTGGGAGTCCAAACTGAAGTGTTGAGCCACGTAGGCAAAACCTATTATATTCTCCAGACTGTGTTAAATCAAGCAGGGAAGGCTAAAAATATTGCCCAAGCCCATGAATGCCACAGATGGTATTCTTGTTCGTAGGTGTCCAGAATAGCAGATTTTTCCAGGCGAGACTGGAGGAAGGGTTGGGGAAAGAGGGTCGTGGGTCGTTGACTTCTCCAGAGGTGAGAGAATCTTGATCTTCAGCAGGTGGTGTGGCTGTGGCGGAAATCAAGGCAGAGAAATTCTTATGTTTAATTTTAAAATCACTTTTATATACCACGATACAGTATTTGTTTAATATGGATGACCAAAATTTAAAGATGCGGCTGTGGTTTGGTGTTTTCATCCTAAAACATGTTAAAATGGAAAAGGTTCCAAGACGTACATAATAAAAACAATGAGACCTAGAAGAATATCACCATAGGTTCCGGAAGAAGCAGAAGCTCTGTGTACCCCGCTGGCTCAATCTGTCACTGGATATAGGGCAACTGCGGTAATTCATGTCTGCATAAATAACTCATTACGATTGTGAACTGATATAAACATGTAAATAGTTCATTACCATTGTAACTTGTTATCTATCAAAACTTTGCGTCCCAGTCCCTGGACCCATTATCTACCTCTGTAATCTATCTACTACCTCCAACAGGATGGGTATGGGGTGCATAATAAAGATATTAAACTAAGAGGAGAGAAAATCGCTAATCGATAATAGTTCCCATAATCAAACAAGGTGACATGAATGTTATCTAAGGTAATGAAAAGAAATATCACAAGATGAAAGACGGTGAATCTTGAGAAAAGTTAATTTGCAAAAGGCAACCAAGAAAAGAGGTTTAAAGGGGAAAAGTCCTCTCTTACGAACCTATTAGTTCTAAAACAGGGTAACGGAGGATGAATAGCTGGATGGAGGTAATATTCCTGGAATGTAAGTAGACATTTGATACCGTATCGTATCAGATAATGATATAAATAAACCAGAAGAGTAAGCAGGGATGAAGGAAACGTTACCACAGTTGTACACAATTCTCAAGGACGTACTGGGATAGGCAGACCTGACGACTGGGACCTCTCAAGGGTCGGTACTGGGTTCATTAGTGTTCCTCACGAGATGCCAGAAGAAATATGATTTTATGTATAACTGTTGATGTCAGACTAATAGACTTAAGACTGGAGGAGATGAAAAATAATACGCAATGGCAGGGACTACGATGGTGGGTCAGACATATGGTTACTGGAATTCCTCACAAGCAAGTGCAAAGTTATGAAAATCGAAGAAAGGGATAGAAGACCTGATGAGCAAGACTAGGGTCAGAGGCTGTAAATTTCTAACTATGAAAGACGTGGTTCAGTCCCCAGTACGGGTGGAAATGTTGGGCATGTTTCCTTACACCTGCTGTCCATTTTCACCTAAGAGTAAATAGGTACCTGGGTGTTACCTGGAGTTTACCTGTAGAGGGTTCCGGGGGTCAAAGCCCCCGCGGCCCTGTCTGTGGCCAAGCCTCATGGTGGATCAGGGCCTGATCAACCAGGCTGTTACTGTTGGCCGCACGCAAACCGACGTCTGGTCAGGTACTGACTTTAGGTGCCTGTCCAGTGCATGCTTGAAGACAGCCAGGGAACTATTGGTAATCCCCCTTATGTATGCTGGGAGACAGTTGAACAGTCTTGGGCCCCTGACACTTATTGTGTTGTCTCTTATCGTGCTAGTGGCACCCCTGCTTTTCATTGGGGGAATGTTGCATCTCCTGCCGAGTCTTTTCCTTTCATAGGGAGTGATTTTCGTGTGCAAATTTGGTACTAATCCCTCTAGGATTTTCCAAGTGTATATGATCATGCATCTCTCCCGCCTGCGTTCTAGGGAGTACAGGTTGAGGAACTTCAAGCGTTCCCAGTAATTTAGGTGTTTTATTGCAGTTATGCGTGCCGTGAAGGTTCTCTGTACATTTTCTAGATCAGCAATTTCGCCTGCCTTGAAAGGTGCTGTTAGTGTGCAGCAATATTCCGGCCTAGATAGAACAAGCGATCTGAAGAGCGTCATCATGGGCTTGGCATCCCTAGTTTTGAAGGTTCTCATTATCCATCCTGTCATTTTTCTAGCAGATGCGATTGATACAGTGTTATTGTCTTTGAAGGTGAGATCTTCTGACATGATCACTTCCAGGTCTTTTACATTAGTTTTTCGCTCTATTGTGTGGTTGGAATTTGTTTTATACTCCGATGTAGTTTTGATTTCCTCACATTTTCCATATCAGAGTAATTGAAATTTCTCATCATTGAACTTCATATTGTTTTCTGCGGCCCATTTAAAGATTTGGTTGATGTCTTGCAGTGTCATCAACGGTGGAAACTGTCATGCAAATTCGGGTGTCATCTGCAAAGGAAGACACGGCGCTGTGGCTAATATCCCTGTCTATGTCAGTTATGAGGATGAGGAACAAGATGGGAGCAAGTACTGTGCCTTGTGGAACAGAGCTTTTCACCGTAGTCGCCTCAGACTTTACTCTGTTTACTACTACTACTCTTTGTGTTCTATATGTAAGGAAATTATAGATCCATCTACCAACTTTTCCTGTTATTCCTTCACGCATTTTGTGTGCTATTACACCATGGTCACACTTGTCAAAGGCTTTTGAAAGTCTGTGTATATTACAGCTGCATTTTGTTTATCTTCTAGAGCGTCCAGGACCTTGTCATAGTGGTCCAGTAGTTGGGACAGACAGGAACAACCTGCTCTAAACCCATGGGTTGTGTAACTGATGTGTATCTAGATGAGTGGCGATCTTGCTTCTTAGAACCCTTTCAAAGATTTTCATGATATGGGACGTTAGCGATATTGGCCTGTAGTTCTTTGTTTTTTTTCTTTACTGCCCCCTTTGTGGAGTGGGGCTATGTCTGTTGTTTTTAGCAGCTGTGGGACGACCCCTGTTAGTCGACAAGTGTGGGTCGCATCCTGGGGGACAAGACTGAAGGATCCCCAATGGAAATAATATATATATATATATATATATATTAATATATATATATATATATATATATATATATAAAATTATATATATTTATGAGCGCTCTGAGGTTTTGGAGTTGTGAAGTCTGACATACGAAGCTAAAAATTGGAAACTGGCGAACTTGAGGGATAGGATTTTTTCGACCAATGAATCATTATATTCAAGGTGCGCCAAGCCCGTAGGGGTCTCACAACGCCTGGGGAATGGTATGTAATCATATTTAATTTGAGGGAGGGGAAGGTCGCTCCAATTCATCAGATCAAACACCCTCCCCATCCTTTCCTTAAAGAAAGGTCGGATTGGAGAGATATCTTCAGTGTTATTTAGCCTAATAAAAACAAAGTAGCATGGATTATTTATTACTAGGTGAAGAAGAGCATCAAATGTGAGGAGATTGGTCATGGGTTTCAACGCCTGGAATCGAATCCTGATCGTTTATGTTGTGATCCCAATGTATCCAGCGTTTTTTCCAGCACAGAGATGTTGCCACGGCTTTAAACTTATTCGCCCTAAGTGGAAAAACATGAGCATTGTATAACTTAGTGGCGAGGGACCTTAGCCTCCGATAACCTGTATGATAAGTCTTATCAGCTTCACCTTCCCACAAGTGCTTTCACCTCATTAAACAGACTTACGTTAACCAAACATCTCCCTCGTCGAGCTAGTTTACATGAAGCTTCAGATATAATGTATGCAAAGTTTATGAAATGCTAGGTGTTCCTTGTTCCGTGCTCCCTGGATGGTAGCCAGGGAGCAAAATCGCGGTTGCGTACCTCGTGATGTAGTCTAGATAGTAATCAAGATAGATACGCGGATCATTGAGATAAATGGTGGGCAGCTGTCACTGTGGCGTGATAGTCTCCTAGTAAACACTTCGAACAATGTTGAGTCTCAGACGATGGAAAACGAGATTACAGAACTTGACGAGGACTTGTTGCTACTCGAGACTGAATGATTATGGGACAGCAACACCTGATAGGGACAGGTACAAGAGCTAGAGGGTAACCGACAAGAAAACCAAGGTCGTTTAAACGTGTCAGCAAAAACCAGGGGATACGTAACGTTGGGTTAACTTCAATATCTGCTATTAATAGTACTGATACAGTATGAAAGACTCTGATATAGAAGCTACTCTCGTTGCTTGAAAATATTATTATAAATTATTTCTAATAGACCTGTGTAATGATTTAAGTCAAAATATGCATTAATCAATTGGTTATAACTATACAAATAATGACCATTTCGCTGCTTAGACTAGGAAAAGAATCCGAGTAATAAATACGTTTGCACAATCACATCTGAAACCACGAAGTATTGTAAGGAGATATTCAGTGATCTACATGTCGCTTAACTCAAAAAGTACATAAAACTAGAATATTAATAATAATAATAATAATAATAATAATAATAATAATAATAATAATAATAAATAATTAGCAAAAGTTGTAAGCTTGCGAGTCATTCAGCGCCTGCTCTTGCGAATTTCTAGCATATACACACACAACCCGCACATATAAAAGAGAGGAGCTTACGACGACGTTTCGGCCCGACTTGGACCATTTACAAAGTCACACTAACACACAGAGACAGAGGAAGGGTATTTATAGGCAGGCAGACAGGGAGGGTACAAGAGAGGGGAAATGTAGGAGTAGTGGTAGTAGTAAAGGTAGTAGTAAAGGTAGTAGAGTAGACAGTCATATGGGAAGGAGCACTGCTATGAGGCTAGCGACCGCAAGGGGGTACGAGAGGGAAGAAAAGCGAAAAATGAAGGAAAATACAAGGCAAAAGAAAGAACAGAAAGAAAGGAAAACCCAAGGAGAAAAAAGGAGAAGGGGAAGATAAGACAGGGAAGGAATCAGGTTAAGTCACGGGTGTTCTGAAGTTTAGAGCATTTAACAATGTAATGAGAGAGGAAAGCATCAACAGAGACAAAGCCAGGGCTAAGATTCATACAGGGAAAGTTGTGTATAAGGGAGGATTCAACCAGGCGGCGACTATGAAAGTTAGACGTAGGGTAGACAGTTTTAGCAGAAGACCAATCAATGGGATGACTGTGATCTCTGACATGACAGAAAAGAGCATTAGTACCCCCTTGCGGGCCGCTAGCCTCATAGCAGTGCTCCTTCCCATATGACTGTCTACTCTACTACCTTTACTACTACCTTTACTACTACCACTACTACCACTACTCCTACATTTCCCCACTCTCTTGTACCCTCCCTGTCTGCCTGCCTATAAATACCCTTCCTCTGTCTCTGTGTGTTAGTGTGACTTTGTAAATGGTCCAAGTCGGGCCGAAACGTCGTCGTAAGCTCCTCTCTTTATATGTGCGGGTTGTGTGTGTATTGTTCCAGTCACGGTATTGTGCCTTTTTGTTATTCTAGCATATATATATATAAAATTATATATATATATATATATATATATATATATATATATATATATATATCATATATATATATATATATATATATATATATATATATATATATATATATATATATATATATATATATATAATAAGAGAGAGAGAGAGAGAACCCCCTCAAGGAAGGTTCCTTGATGCTGGTGAGGGGCTCTTGATCTAAGGAATTAGACCTGTGCTCTAATTCTTGAATGAAGCTTGAATGCCTTCCCATCCCCCTTCTCCCAGGCGCTGTATTAACCCCCTACAGGTTTAGTGCTTCCCCTGAATGTAATAATTATGTATACAGTATCAGAAAGTTAAACTAAAAGAGCAGCGGATGCAAAACGCAGATGACAATTTAAAAGAAAAGATACTGCGTAAGAAAGTAACTTTTAAAGATGAGGTAACATTAATCTGATAATTGTAACACCATTTGCATTGAAGGTCATCTACCGCTATGTAAATAGTTTATTATCACTAACTTGTTCAGTTATCAGAAGTTTGCGACCCAGTCTCTGTACCCATTATGTACCTCTGTAATCTTTTGACTGCCACCCACAGGATGGCTATGAGGTGCAAAATAAAGATAGACTAACCCTGTTTGTGCAAGCAAAGGTATGTAACTCTGGACAAAACTTAAGTTTTGTCCAGATATTTTTTTAACGAGATTCTCAGCAGCTTGGACAGTAATTCGCAGGCCGAATTATGTAATTAATTAATCGGCATCAAACTATAATAATTACACATTATGTACAACCAATACTATATTGCCATATTGTGAGCGTCTGTCCCTCCGGTGTGTCGGTTCATTTTGCAAATCCAGTTTTTATTTTCAATCGCACCAACAATACATTTTAAACAATATTACATTATTTTTTTTACACTCTAAATTTAGGAAAATTATAAAAAAAAATCAAAAGGTACTGACTTTAGGTGCCTGTCCAGCGCCTTCTTGAAGGCAGCCAGGGGTCTATTGGTAATCCCCCTTATATATGCTGGGAGGCAGTTGAACAGTCTTGGGCCCCTGACACTTACTGTGTCAGTATTAGTATCAATCCATATCAGTCTGAGCTGGGAGACTTCGGTAGGGCAGTGAGGATATCGTAAAATACTCATCCAATAAGGGTTCATCAGTTACGGCAGCTTCAGAGGTTTCCTTCCAGCAGAGCTGAAGTTGCTGTTACTCGGGAATCACCGTCTATCATTAAAAAATGGAATTTTTGAGGATATCTCCATCGTCCCAGTGGCTGATAATTTTTATTTAACTCTTACGACTCTGTGGGAATCACCCGCCAAGTATTGCAGTGACTCACACATAGGACATGCATACATTTGGGTGTGTGTATATGTATATACATGTATACATATGCATAAACATACATTAACACATGCACAAAAATACATATGCACGAGAAAACATACGTACATGCATAAATTACACATGCAAGTGTGCATTCACACTTGAGTACGTGGACACGCACATACGCACGTATTTTGGGACTTTTTGTTTTCATTGGCCTGCATTTTTGTTTTCGTTCCTTGAAGTGGCTAGGCTTATGGCTACGGGGATAACTTTCTCATTAGACTTTCCCGGCGGGGTCAAGCAGGGGTCATCATACACCACTGTGGTTTTGAAACCAATGGAGGAGGTAGGCGGGCAAACTTGTAATATAACTAAGATAGGATGTGTCAGCTTCAACTGCAGTGGGATTTCTGCTTCTTCAACATCAATCCGTGTCATGATGGACCATGGATAGGTTAGGTAAGGTTTGTCAGGAAACAGAGCAAGTGTTTCCTGACGCAGGTCTTAGTCATATGATGACCCTCAGCTGGAGCTTTTGGTCATCTGACCGAGGCCTTCCACTGGCTTACTGGTTCACCTTTTAAAAATTATGCTTATGACTATAACCATTAGGATAGATGATCATGGGTAATCCCATGGGTAGCTTTAGGAATTGGTTGGACAAACGTGGGTGGGAATAGTTGAATTTGAAAAGGCCATGCCAAGTACGGGCCAGTAAGCCTGCCACACTATTTCTCCATTCTTTTTTTATGTTCTTTTATATAAGCCTTGTTTGTAGATGCCCACCTAGTAAGAATGAAATTTTTTCTCCATGGGTGTGATCGAGGCGGTTAAAAGTAGGGGTGAACACAGCAAATAGGTAGGATGATAACAGTAGTTATTACTTACTCTTATTACCCTAATGATCTTCTATCAACTGGGCTGAAGTTGCTTGGATTTAATTTTTCTTTGTTAATATTCACGGGTAACTGGTGATCACCAGCATGAGACTTGTATGGTATTAGCTTTGTAGGGCTTTACGTATTATTATAATTATAACTAAGCGCTTAACCCATAAGGGTTATACAGCGTTGCTTTGTAGGGTTTATCCACCGGGAAAGATCATGGCTAAGAACAGGTTCTACATACAGTCCGGGACGTGATTCATGCACGAATTTAGTTTAACATCTTTATTATGCAGTCCATACCCATCCTGTGGGAGGTAGTCAAAATTATTGTAATAAAAAAAAGCACTAAACCTACAAGGGTAGGTAGTCGAAAGATTACAGAGGTACATAATGGGTCCAGGGACTGCCGCAAAGTTTTGATTGCTGAACAAGTTACAAAACGTAATAAACTATTTACATGTTTATATCTGGTCACAATCATAATGAGTTGTTTATGCAAACATTAATTAGGACACTCACAAGTAGCAAAAGCTCTCACTTCACACAGTGAGTGTCTGGGTTCAATTCCCGGCGAGGGTAGAAACATTGGGCGTGTTTCCTTACACCAGTTGTCTATGTTCACCCATCAGTAATAACGGGTACATAGGTGTTAGTCAACTGGTGTGGGTCGAATCTTGGGACAAAACTGACCTAATTTGCCCAAAATGCTCTGCATAACAAGGGGCTTTCTATGTAGCAGTATGTCATTGATGTCAGCTAGGCCTGTATACATTGTACATGTACTTGTAGAAATAGATATATTTATATTATAGTGACGCAAGGTGACAATACAGCCTCTCCTCACTTAACGATGGAGTTCCGTTCCTAATACCGAGTCGGTAAACAAATTTGTCGCTAAACGAGGAGCATACTATAATGGTAGCGGGTTTGTCAACCATCTTTGATATTGCTTTGTCACCCTTCCATCATTTATAACATTTTTAGTACTGTATATTGTAATAAACAGAATAGAGGAAATCAGCTTTAATATACATTATTTAGGTATGCATACTGGCCAGAAAGCCCGTCGTAAGTTCGAGTCGCCAGTAAACGAGTACATACATCGGTAAGTGAGGAGAGGCTGTAGTCCATCTAGCAAAGATTACATTTCGTTTGGTCTACATCTGGTGGTGGTGATTAACCTCCCAAAGATACTTATATTATTATAATCAAATAATAAAGCACTAAACCAACAAGGGTCATGCAGCACTGTGGGGCAGTAAATAGTGCTGGAGAGGTGATCAGAAGTATGGGTAGAAAAGGGCTAGGGGCTATGCGTCAAAGTTTGTATAGTAAAGCAATTGCTGACAAAAAGTAAAAAAGTGATCGTAAATCAAAGGCAGAGCCGTCTGCAAGAAGGGAAGTTAAGGTAAGAGCGGTAGGGAAGTGGTGTCGGAGGTAAATTCTGCGAGCTCGCTGGTAAATCGGACAATCCACAAGAAAATGAAGAACCGAAATAGGGAACTGACAAACCTCACAGAGAGGAATAGGGTGTCGTTCCATGAGATACCCATGGGTAAGGCGAGTATGGCCGATGCGGAGACGGGAGAGTGCAGTCTCCCGAAAGATACTTGTAACCCAGCCGGAGCCAGGCGGTAGTGACATCAAAGAGTCAGTTTATTTTTTGGATACACCATAGACATGTGGGTCCTCCTGCATGATAGAATGATTATAGATGAACTGACTGGTGTCAGTCTCCCTCAGTCTTGTGACTCCATAGTAAGAGATACAGTATGTGGTATTTTTCCATGCTGGTACAGTGAGGCCATATACAGAGAGAAGACTGGATATTTAAATTCCATCCATGAATATTCCTTGTACAAAATTCCATTGAGAAAAATAAAAAAAAAGGAAAATACATATTTTTTATTTCTAATGAGAATACAAATGTGTGAATTGTTAAAACAAATGTCATAAAATATTGTACAGACTATTAATAAAGCTGTGGTACGTATTCCTCTACCTATCAGTAGAGGACAAGTTTTATATGGTAAGCAATACTGTAATACGTAGAGGCCATGTACAACATTTTGCAAACATGACATGGCCCAGAACATGCTTACCAAGGAAAAAAACATATCAAACAAGAACATGTACATGCTGTTAAACACTGGCAAAATTTTGTGCAATAAATAAAAATATATTAGCATTTAATAAAAAAAATCCACATCTAGTTTATTAAAAATAATAATAACAGTAAAACTAATAAAAAATAGTTTGAGATTAATGACTGAATATCAAAATAATTTAAATTTGTATTGAATATACGTACTATGAACATATATCCAAGTTATATCACAAAATATATACTGTATACATTGTATGTATTACACATCATTCTTATAAATACATTCTACCCACACTAATTTCCATTTTGCACAAGTTTGGATTTGATCTATGAGTAGCTATCACCAATTTCTTCCTATGTAACTGTAATCTCTAAAAGAAATGTAACCATTTGATTCATCATCTTTCTAACACCAAAAATGCCTTTCTGCAATACCACAGTCAAAATAATCACTTCACAAAAGCCTATCAAGCAGTATTAAAAAAAAATAAAAAAATAAATAAATAAATGAATTGGAGTCCAACTACTGAAATATTCCAAAGTATGAAGAATATATCCAAACATTTAATCGGCAGTTAAATCCTAATTACTGTCTATACAATATCTGGTACATTACATTGTCACTTAAAATTCCAACTTGTATTACAGGAATGACTTCTGGGGAAGCAGAAAAACCAACTGTATTAGGTAGGTTGGTAACTGACACTTAAGAGTACTTGGACCACATAGGTCAGTCAGTACTCACAGCCATAAAAAACTATATAAAGTGTATTGAGTTTAGTACTTAGTTATTATTACAATAATAATAATATATAAAATGCAAAATAAAAAATAAAATTAACAAACAAAAGCAATAAACATAAAAGCTGTATTAGGAAATACAATCTGGAGAGGAGTGGCAGTGCTGTATGACCCTAGTAGGTTTAGTGCTTTTTTATTATAATAATGGAGGGGAGTGGGATTAAAGGATAATTAATCTGATAAAAGGCGAGAGTTGGAACAGTTGTTCTTTGCTGATAACTGCCCTTTTGGGAAATTCAGAAGAGAGGATACAAAAGTTGGACAAAGGAATTTGGAAGGCTATGTAAAATAAGAAAATTAGAAGTGAACATAAGGACATGATGATGAGAGTAAGTCTAAGTAATGAAAGATTGGATATCAGATTGGAGGGGGCGTAAAGAGAAAGTGAATGTATTCAGATATTTGAGTGGGTATGTGGGCAGATGAGTATGAAAGAGGTGAACCACACAATATAAAAGAAGAAAATGGTAGGTGGTGTGTTGAGATATCTGTGGAAATCAATATATGGTAAAAAGGGGAATGTACCAGGGAATAGTGGCACCAACACATTTAAATGGGTGTGATGTATGGGATTTAAATGTTGCAGCAAGTAGGCTGAAGGCAGTGGATTATTATTATAATCAAATAGAAGCGCTAAACCAAGGGGTCATACAGCGTGAAGGCAGTGGAGATATCATGTTTGTGACCAATATGTGGTGTTTATATTATGCAGATAATTTGGAGCATGAAGATTAGGAGACAGTACTGGGTTATCAAAAGTATAATTTAGAGGTCTAAGGAGAGATTGTTGAGATGGTCTGGGCATGAGACAATGAAGCAGATTAGGATAATTAAGAGTACAGTGAATACATCTGGGGGTAGAAGGAGGGTTAGGGGATTATCCAATTAAGGGTTAGAGGGAGGAAGTAAAAGAGGTTTTGAGTGCTTGGGACTTTAACATTCAATATGCTTTTGTGAATGTTAGACTGAAGGGAAAACTGGTATTTATGGCTTAACACATACAAATAACCCCCACATAGGACAATGAAATTAATGATGAAATTTCGGTCCATGTTGGATCAAAATGTCATCCTAAGCTTCAATTGTGCTTTTTTATTCTTTATGGCTTGACGTGTTGTTGGAGTGAGCAAGGTAATAGGATTCAGAGAACCTGTTGGCCAGACTTGAATCCTAGAGGTAGGAAGGGCAGTCCCTACACTCTTTTAACCCTTTCAGGGTCCAAGCCGTAGATCTACGCATTGTCCACAGGGTCCAAACCGTAGATCTACGCCATGAGCTCAGCTCACTCAGATAAGCTGTGATCGGTAAATTTGGGCCTAGATATGAGAGAATGCATCTATGTGGTAAGTGTGCACCATATAAAGTAAATCCTGAAGCATGCAGTGCATAATGAGAAAAAAAAACTGCGACTGTTTTTTATTAAAACAGCAATTTTGTGGTGTATTTTCATATGGTTTTTACAGTTGTATTCACGGTTTCTTGGTCTCATTTGATAGAATGGAAGATATATTACAGAAATAGAGATTATTTTGATTGGTTTTAGTACTGAAAATAGCTTCTAATTGAGCTCAAAGTAGCGGAAATGTTCGATTTTTCCTGATTTTCAAGAGTAAACAAATCACATTACGCGACCAATACACGTCAACTGGTGGGTCTAATATATGTTTACAAATGCACTGATAGTGTTTATACAATTATTACAATATTGCATAAGAGTAATTCATCTATTTTTTGGTATGAATTAAAATTCTTAATGTAAATAAAAAATCAAAATGGAATTCATCTGTAAAGCCTGGAAACGTAACTAATAAACAGAGGAAATGCTATTTTAGTGCCAGGAATGCCTGCATTGTTTATTCTGGATGCTGTTTTGAAATTGGAATATTTTGAACTGTGTGAAATTGGCAAAATTACCAATTTCTGATCACTTTATTGGCTACTTGAAAAAGTTGATTGGGCAGTTTCTTGTGCTCAATCAATAAAATAGAAGTAATACTAACGAAATAGCTAAGAATTTGGTCAACTGGAATAATGTAATTGGCCTAAAATAGGAGTCAAAGTAGGCAAAATCGCCAAAATGTAAATATCACTGACAGTCAAATTTGTGATAGTGTAATTTCGTCAGTTTTCCAGCAAATTTCGTACTTTTTGTTTTATTACCTTTAGAAAAAGATTCTTTAACATTTCATAAGAATTTTTTTTTTTTTAAATTCTTGGACCCTGCGGACAATGCGTAGATCTACGGCTTGAACCCTGAAAGGGTTAAGATGGTGACAATGATGGTGAATGATTTTTTTGTGTGCACATGTATGTACTTGCTTATTTGTGGTTACAGGGGTTGTCATAGCTCCTGGCCCTGCCTCTTCACTGGTTGCTACTAGGTTCACTCTCTCCCTGCTCCATGAGCTTTATCGTATCTTCTTAAAGCTATGGATGGATCCTGCCTCCACTACAACACTCTCCAGATTGTTCCACTTCCTAACATCCCTGTGACTCACCTGAGTTTTCAACTTCGAGTTGTGACCCCTTGTTGCTGTGTCCCATTTCTGAGACAACCTGTCCCTATCCAACTTGTCAATTCCTCTCAGTATTTTATATATCGTTATCATGTCCCCCCCCATCCCTCCTGTTCTCCAGTGTCATAAAGTTGATTTCCCTTAACCTCTCCTTGTAAGACATACCCCTTAGCTCTGGGACTAGTTGCAGCAAACCTTTGCACTTTATAATTTCTCAACATGTTTGACCAGGTGTGGGTTCCATACTGGTGCTGCATACTCCAAATATGGGCCTGATGTACACGGTGTACAGTCTTTTGAATGATTCCTTATTCAGGTGTTGAAATGCTATTCTTAGGTTTGCCAGTCGCCCATGTGTGTAGGTGTTGATGGCCAGTTTAAAAATTCTTATCAAATGTACTTAGCAATAAAGTAAATTAGTGATAAAAAGGGGTTTACTATTTTAAATATTGTACAATTTATAATTCATATCATAGGGAAATCATATAATACTGCTAATTCAAGGTGTGTTTTACAACCTTCCACTGCATAAGATTTCCAATTATGTACCTCTAGTCTCGTACATGTTTAATTTTAAACTTTTTATATAATATATATTACTATGATTTTTATAATTTTTTATATATTACTATGATTTTAAAATTTTTATTCTAGAGAAAGGATACAAAAACTTGGACTAGGCAGTTAAACACAACCTGTATCCAAGAGTCTACTCTATGTACAGCATGCAGTAACCCAGTGTCTACATTCTGGTAAGACATAACACCATCCATAATGTATATAAAGCATCTAAGAATAAAATACTGGCTTTATATACATAAATTTACAGCTACTGTATATAAAATGAATACTACCTGATCAAACACATTTCCTCTGAACTTAATAATAAAGTATTTATTTGTTTGTGGGAGATGGCCATTTAAAAAAAATGTACAGAATTCATAGTATGAATATTTTTTAATAAATGTCAACACTCATGAATTGCTTGATTAAACATTTCTGAACTATTATATCTTTCTATATTTTAAAATGCTAGAAAGGTCTCCAATGCTGGCTTTTTAAATATGAAAACATTTAAACCAGCAGCTTAGATACAGAAAACTGTTGAAATAGCGGCACCCTAAATAAGGGCACACTCGAGCTAACGGCACACTGAAACCAGCGCCATGTATACAGCGCCCTGTTGTGCGGTGGCAGAACGCGGCAATGTGTGAATATTTGTTTACATCACTGTTTTTTGAAAGTGAATTCCATACTGATAGCATGCTACAGTATACAATGCCATTTTACCTTTACTGTATGTGTAATTAATTAACGCAAGTTAATAATCCATAGAAATGTCTCCTAAACTTGCAAGTGAAGTGAAGAAAAAACCAACAGCATTAAAACTTAGTGACAAACCTCATATAATAAAGAAACTAGAACGTGGCATAAGTAGAAGTGTTAATGACAATACTATAATATTGGATCGTCAATATTACATGATATTAAACAGTCAAAAGAAAAATTTTCTAAAAAACGGAAAAATCACCTTTAATTCCCAAGTGTGCCATTATTCAGAAAGTTTGCTGTACTTCAACTACTTAGTGCAATTCATTTTAATAGAGCATTCCCAAACACTTCAGAATGGCTAGTTTGCAACTTTTGGAGCCCCTCGTTTGATCAACTGTAGTTGCAATTCCATGCACATACCTAATTAGAAGTATTGCTTAAAGCAAACATATCTTTGCAAAACTCGAGAATATGTGCACCTTCACAATTTTTTTAAATGAAATTCATTTTTATTTTCAGAGCTCTCAAATGAGGTGTCACAAATCACAGCAATGAACTTCACAACCATGCAAAATCCATTTTCTTTCAACATGTTCTCCATGGCCAACAGAAAAAAAAGAGGACTGGATATGAAGAGGGAAAGTCATTTCTGTCTTCATCAAAAATGCATGTGCCATATTCTAAAGGGAGGTAAAGGATAATGTCGCCTATCATTATCTGATTTCTCATGCAATCACGTAGGTGATAGGGATGGAGTCCCTGGGAATGGCACTTAATATCACGCCTGGGTCTGTGCCTTTCTTACAGTACACACAGTACAGTACAGTGCACAGTACAATACATACAGTACAGTAAACACTTGAAATGCTCATGCATGTTAATGGCTTTCTTTGTGCTTGACAATATTTTACTACATGTAAACACATTGTATACTATGAAAATTATTATTATTATTATTATAATCAAATAGAATACTATGAAAAGAATGAAATTTTTTAATTGAATTTGAATAAGACGATAATATTTAACAAACATTCAAACTCAAAATGTGCACACAGATTATAAGAAATAAATAAGGAACACCACTTATTCAATTTTACCTAGGAAACTGTGTATGAATTATCAAACTTTTAAATAGAATTTCTACTGCAATTGAAATTTATGGGAAAAGCAAGCAAAATTTTATTATTTTTTTTTAGGTATATTTTATCTAAAAAAAAATAGTTTTTCAGAAAATCCTTGAAAATGCCTTGAATCGTCAAAAAATGCAATAAAATAATGTTAACCAATTATTATAATCAAAAGAAGCACTAAACCACAGGGGTTTGATGTTAACCAAAAATAAGAAAAATCTCAATGAGCATTGACCCCTGGAACTCCAGGTAATAACAGAAGAATTAAGATATTGGAGCAGTGGTGTATTATCAATAGTGCATCACGAGTCAAATGGAATATAGTACAGGTCCGCCATCACAAATCCAGCAATCAGTCATCCGGTTCCATCAGTTATTCGACACTAATTTCGGTTAGCATAATTTCAAATTTCCAGGGTCGCCACACCAGCCTGCTGCTACTGGTTGGTGGCACTACTTGCTGCATAAGTCATTCCAATTTATTTTTCTCCATTTATTGTTATACCCTACCTGCTTTTAGCCCTAGCCATGGTTCCAACGAATAAAAGAAATGCTTCTCGTTGTGTAAAGCGCGCACACAGTACATTGTCCATAAAAAATAAGGTGGCTTTGAAGCCACTGTCGATTCCCATTAGCTCAGTTTCATGATGCAGGGGAATATGCTTTATTATTATGCTAATATCAACACTACGGCTTACTTACCTATCACAATTGATCAATTATGACATAATAAACAATATAAATAACATAAAAACATGTTAAATACTCCAGAATGAGTAATATTTAGCATAATACCGAACGGTTTGATGGAGGTATGAAGAGGATATGGGATACAAATACCATCCTCCTATCCGTCTTGGGGGTTTATATTAGAGAAAACAGAGTGTAGCACAGGGCTAACTGTGATATACACTCATAATGCACCATAAAACAAACAAGCTATTTTCTCTACATACATTATCATACATAGCAGCATATGTGTAGAGAACCTAGGATAACTCAAAAAAGTCAGTGACTTGTTTCTAGAACCTGGCTTGGGCTTGCCATTTATGATTTTTGGTAAATATTTTTTTCTCAGTTTGTTGGGCTATCTTACTGAAACTTGGGCAATGTATGATGAAAAGTTGCTTCTTAACGTACACCAAAAATGAAAGAAGTCAGACCATAAATAACAGAGTTCACTTCTCAGCCATTAGCCGCCCCTTAGTGGTATATTTTCGTATGGTTTTTATGGTTGTATTCTCGTTTTTTTGGTCTCATTTGATAGAATGGAAGATATATTACAGAAATACAGAAATAGATATGATTTTGATTGGTTTCATAACGAAAAGTACCTTGAAATTGAGCTCTAAGTAGAGGAAATGTTCAATTTTTGCCAATGTTCAATGAACTTTCTTGTGTAAGTCAAGTTGGCTGACTTTATTAAGAGTGTTCTAACCTAACCACTCTGTAATCTGGCAAACTCAATCTGGCACACTACAGGTCCCAATGATGCCAGATTTGTGATGGCGGACCTGTATACTTAAACTAATATGAATAAAAATTTGAAATATTACTATATACAGTGGTACCCCGGTTTACGATATTTTTTCATTCCTAAATGCTGTTCAAGTGCCATTACCAAACGAATTTATCTCCTTAAGAAATGTTGTAAAATAGACTAGTCCTTTTAGACCCCCAAAATTACACTTACAAAAGCATTTAAAAAAATAAACTTACATAAAAGGGTGAGTTTGGGGACCATCGTAAACCGGGGTACCACTGTAGTAACAGAATAATTCTTAGATTAAAATAATATGCTAAGTGAGAAACTCTAAAAGTTTTATGAAGTACGTCATCATGACTCACGACATCATAATGACACGATTGCAAACAAACCATACCACGGGCGGGGATAGAACCCGCAATCAGTCATAAAACTCCAGACCGAATTAAGATTTTAGATGAATATGAAATTTAAATGGTGGTAAAAATTAACTGTCAAAGGCGTTTCACTACTCGGATGAGAAATCACATACAGATTTTAAGTAGGGATCAACCATTTGTGAGATATTAAGAGATATTGGCACCACATAAACATGCAACTTAAAAGAAAATAATGATTGACAGGCAATCAGCAGTCAGGTACAAAGCTGAGGTAGTGGGCATTAGTAATGAGTCTATACTGTGCAGAATCTTCAGTACTGTTAGAAGACATTCACTAGGTATTTTCACAAATCTTTTTTCTGAAGGTTTATAAAGAGGACCCAGAAAATTTAACATACAGGATTGTGACTAAAATAATGAGACATGGATTGACATTGACAGATTCAATGGCAAACAATGCATATTAAGCACACACGAATACTGCCTAAATTTATTAAAATCAGGGACTAGGAAAGGTAATCATGACCATCTACCTCTTAAAGAAAGCAGCTGTAAGAAAACAATGCATGGAAAACAATGCATCAGTAACAATATTAGAGAAAAGCTAAGAAGCTAGAGGTGCAGTAATTTAGAATTTTTAACAAATCAAGATACTATAGCATGGCTGTATATATTTTAAAAATCTATAACAATAAACTAAGTGTACTGAAATGTATATCAAGAACTCGACGGTAGGATTACTGGTGTCTTTTCTTTGTCTCAAACACTCAAGATAATAGGTATATCTTTGCTACTTCTACTTACACTTAGGTCATACTCCACAGGCATGTACACGTATATGTATACACACACACATCTGAGGTTTCTTCTGTTCTCTTAATTATTCTTGCTCTTGATTATTTTTCCTTTCATCTCCAAGGGAAAGTTGAAAAGAACCCTTCCTCTATAAGCCATGTATGTCATAAGAGGCAATTAAAATGCCGGGAGCAAGGGGCTTGTAAGCATTTCTTCTGTATAAATTGCTAAATGTAAAAGTAGGAAAAACTTTATGAAGTTGGTTCTTTTTTTTATGTTGCCCTGCCTCGGTGGGAGACTGACAGTGTTTAAAAAACATAAAACAACAAACTCGGCATATATAATATTTTCTCATGGTAAATTAATTAACTTAAAAATGCCTCAAATTTATATATTACTTTCATATGTCTATTGAGATGTTACTAAATTAATTTACAATTTTCAGAAAAACAAAAACACTAAAATAGTCTAAGGGCAATAAAAAAAAAAAAAAAAAAAATCTTTAACGAAAGAAAATAATTTTGCTTCGTGATTGCCTAATTGAAAAAACCCTTGTGGGTTTAGTGCTTAGTTTCTATTATAATAATAATACATTGAAAAACAGATACAGTGCAGAGTTGACAAGTAAAGGAAAACCTGATAAGATTCCATAGGAAAATTTATTAACTGGGGAAAACGCTAAACTCGGTTGTCATACAGCACATGGGGAATGGGAGGCAACCAGGTTCAATAAAAGGAAGGGAAGGATTGATTCATTTGGATCAAGTACCCTTCCCTAGCATCAAGGCACCTAAATTGAGGAGCAGGAAAACTTACTATTCAAAAACTATACAGAAGTGGAATGTGTAAAACTATATAACCATAATAACCAACAGGGCATGCAACTTGTCAGGGAATGTGATGCTTCAAAACTATGGATTTAATGTCTGAAAAAACTGGTAAAAGAATGAAAGTGATTGATAGTATAAGGGATCTGCAATAAATTCACTGCAGGGCCATTAAAATGGACGATAAAAATGCGGATTAAAATTTGAAGAGAATTTACCAAACTCAGGAAAGGAACAACATTCAGCTGGGTTAGTTTTTATTAGTATAGAAAACTATATACATTTAGCAAAGATGGCAGCTAATTTTGTCTATTAAAATAAAAAGTTTGCATTGTTTCTATAATGGTGCAGTATGTTTATAGTGGATATTTATGTAGAATATTAGTAATGCTACTCATAATTTAAATCTTTCATTGAATTTGTGCATGTACAGTATGAAGTAATGCTGATATATGAATGACTGTTGGCTCATTATTGGAAACCAGACATTACAATTAAACTGGTGAATTAGGTAACTATCACAGATTTAACAACAACAAAT
This sequence comes from Cherax destructor, assembly GCA_009830355.1. Taxonomy (NCBI): domain Eukaryota; kingdom Metazoa; phylum Arthropoda; class Malacostraca; order Decapoda; family Parastacidae; genus Cherax; species Cherax destructor. The sequence goes on along the minus strand of WNWK01000253.1, from coordinate 41,656 downwards.
AGCTAAGCATTCTTTTTATCTCTTCTCATTAAATAAGACAAGTCCGGCTACCAGTTAACCAGACTTAGTCCTCAAGGTGGGAAATAGTGCCTGTGCTCGGAGGGGTAGAGATATGTTGCAGTTTCTGAACTGCAGTGTTGGCACACCTCTAGCAAAACAGTGATGGAGTGAATGATGATGAAAGTATTTCTTCTTTTTTGTGTGTCACCCTGCCTTGGTTGGAAATGGCCAATGTGTTAAAATAAAATATTTTATGAAATAAAATAATTAAAAGTATGAGCACTGTACCTGAAGTAAAAAAAAAAAAAATTACTTTTAAAACTAAATTAAGTGAATATGCTTAAAAAATTTCCCTTCAAAGCTTCAATATGAATCAAATAAGATTTAATACCAATAAAATTTATCAATCATCATAACTATTTTGGCAAACATCTACTTGGGTCTGAACTGCTAACAACAAATTCTGACTAACACCATTCTTCTAAAAATGCAGCTACCAATACTGTGCTTCAACCTTAAAAAATTAAGATTACAACAGGCACTCTCTTTATGAACCAAATTCTTGAGTGTCGGGTTGGATGAGCTTGAACTCAAATGCTCCTCTGCCATCCATGTGAAGATAATACTGAAAATGAAGGTTATATACTCAGATAATTACATAAATATCTATAAATTTTTAGACTTCTATTGCAAATATTTTGCTTGCTACATTTTATTTCTTAAAGGGATATTAATATTTTAAAGATACAATTAATAAAATAATTAACACAAACCTCATGGTGCTTCCACAGACTCTTACGATGTGAAACTGTGAAGAGAGAGATGCCAGCTTGTCGACAGTACTGGTACATGCCATCTTCAACATCAACACTAACTGCACTGGTGCATTCGTCTAGGATGGCAAACTGAGGCTTGTGATAGAATAGACGTGCCATCTGCAAAGCAACATCATAAAACTGCAATGCTGTAATTATCAATATATTACAATACTGCCTTTACTTAGCTGATGAATATGTGCAAATACTGTACAAAATACAGTACAGTAAACTCCCTTGTAAAGATTCTCCTATATAGTGTGATTTTGTGCAGCCTGGTTGATCAGACCCTGATCCACCATGAGGTCTGGTCTCAGAACGGGCTGTGGGGGCATTGATCCCTGAAACCCTCTCCAGGTATTAAAAAAAAAAAAAGTACATCCAAAACTGAGTAGTGCATGAAAAGACCTTCATAATGCTATTCAATTTTGGATGTAATTTTTCAGTTGCACAAAAAATCACATTATACAAGTGCTCATCGACTTAGTATATTTCAACTTTATGATGGTGCAAAATCAATTACTCTGGAGATGAAGCTTGAGATTAATTACCTAGTATGAAGGGGCAAGTTCGTAACTTGTATTCAATTATTTACTTTTTAATACTAGTATTTAGTTACAGTAAATATTTGTTTATTTACCTATTCAGCAACAATAGTTATTTATATACTTATTTACTTAGCATATACAGTGGACCCCCGAGTTTCGATCACCTCGACTCGAACAATTATGTAAGTGTATTTTTGGGGGTCTGAAATGGACCAACCTACTTTACATTATTCCTTAAGGGAGCAAATTCGTTTGGTAATGGCACTTGAACAGACTTCTGGAATGAATTATGTCAAACTCTGGGGTTCACTGTATTCATATTTGACTATTTTCAACTTATGATGGGCTTGTCGGAACATAAACCCATCTTAAATCGAGGAGAACTTGTATAGAAACTATAAGTGATGTTACTGTACCCATTTTTTTTCTCAACAAGTCGGCTGTCTCCCACCGAGGCAGGGTGACCCAAAAAGAAAATACTTTCATCATTCAACACTTTCACCTCACTCATACATAACCACTGTCTTTGCAGAGGCGCTTAGATATGACAGCTGAGAAGTCTCTCTCCCAACTGTCACTATCCCAGACACCTCCTTTAAAGTACAGGCATTATACTTCCCATTTCCAGGACTCCAGTCCAATTAAATCAATTAACTGGTTTCCCTGAATCCCTTCACAAAATATTAACCCTGCTCACACTCCAACAGCTCGTCAGGTCCCAAAAAACATTCGTCTCCATTCACTCCTATCTAACACGCTCACACATGCTTGCTGGAAGATTATTACTGTACCTAATATCATGAAACCTTCATTCTTATGCCTTAACCAAATTATTTTCAAATTAATAGGCAGGGCCAGGAATTGTAACCTGACCCCTGCAACCACAAACAGGTGGTAAATTTAGTGGTAAATGTTCCTGATTAAATAAAAAAAAATAAAAAAATTCAAGCTTAATATTTATTGTGGATATTCCATTGTTTTTCTTTTCCCTTGCACATCCTCTTCCCTCCCTCCGTGTCTGTTATGACTGAAGAACTCACTGCAATCCTTTGTTTTTCTCCTCCAGATAGGACATCCATCCAATCAGCAATCGCATCCCATCCGCCCTCTCTATCCAGAATGTGAGAGAGCTGAACACGACCAAGAAGCTCTCTCAAGTCATTATCCGTGTACCCACATACTATCATGTCAGAATATGAATCTGGATATGTTATCTGTTGAAATAAAAAAGTTTTGTAAACAAAAATCAGTGTAAATAGAAAAAAAAATGGCTTTTTAGTTTCACCATTTTAACTCACATCTTTCAATATTTTTTTGCTTATATCATAACTGCACTAACCTGATCCCTGAGTGTTCCAAGAGTCATATAGGGTCGCTGTGGAATGTAAAATAGCTTGCCAGCACTAGGTTTAGTCACACAGCCTCCAAACACGGGCCACAACTGCAAATGTATAACAGCATTAGTCTACCAGTTACAATAAATTTACCACTTCTCCATCCCAAAATTAACCTCCAAAAAATGGAAAGCTTTTTTTGCATGAAAGTATGAGAAATTTAAATGGTTTCTATGCTGCTTAGACTTTCTTCAGTAAGATTTCATTCTCTGCCCCTGTCCTTACCTTCTAAGAGCAATTAACTCATTGACTTTATCCATTTTTATCACCAACAAAGAATAAATCTACATTAACTCATTTTCATAACTACAAATTATTTTTCATTTCACATCAATTTTTTTAATGGCTTCCTTCCTACATCACTGTCACCTGTAATATTCCTAAAGCCAATATTTAATTCTTAAAATATATTATGAATATTATGTATCAAGACTTTTTTTTTTCCAACTATCCTTATTTTAAGAAATTAATTCACATCAATGCTGAAAAGATTAAAAAGCAAATCTTCAAACTTCTCAGAAAATTTACACTTCATATTTACCACAGAACTTCTATTTTTAGTTTAGTGTTTTTCACTCTTCTTTCTATTATTCAACTTCTGCTTTCTTTCTGATAATTCCTTGAATGGTAACAGATCCAAATTATAAAAATTTGTTCAAAAAAACTTAAAAGCAAATTCTTACAGAAACTGCTTATCTGGCATAAGCAAAACATGATTATACTACTAGATCTCTTCGACACTACTGTAACCACACAAGCCTTTTTTTTTCAAAGTTCCTTAAAAACCCTGTAGAAGTTATGTAACTTGCCACAGCACTTTTCTAATCACTATGTTCTACTTTGTCAGCCCAGCTACCCACCTTCCTGTTCTTTTTTAACACGTTGGCCATTTCCCACTGAGGCAGGGTGACCCAAAAAGAAAGAAAAACTTTTACCATCACTCATACATAATCAGTCTTTGCAGAAGCACTCAAGATATACTAGGCATACTATTTATCTATACTACTTTTATGTATTCTTACACAAATCATTTTGTCCCTGTATTAGCCAGCCTCACTAGATGTGTCATCTTTTGAAAAAGACCAGTGATGAAGGATTTTCTAGCAAATAAGGAATTTTTTTTACTATAGTACCATTCCTTACCACAATTTTATGCATGTATACATCTTTAACGTTACAGTTCCCTTTGTCCAAAAGCACAGACACTTTAGGTAGACATGCCTTCCAGTTAACAGAGGTTCCCTGACACCCTTGTGGGATCTTTAACATACGTACACATTTCTTGAACCCTTTCAAGTTGCTTGCCCATCACCAGTAATATACAGTTGTAAATTTTCACTACAGGCTTTCCATCCATCACCCTCTATGAAAGTCCAAATCATAAATATAATCCTGCATCTTACATTAGTGATTCTCTCTGCCATCTTGCATCTATATGCTTCCCATTAGTTATTTCTTCTCTTAATGCCACATGCAGCTCACTTCTGAAAAGGTTAATTTTAACAGTGTGGATCAATCTTGTTCCCAAAGAGCAACAAGGGACAAAGAAATGTTAGAATTAAATCATTGCTTTCAGTCAGGCTTTTCAACCTCCATAAAACTTTCCAGGGATATAATGACTATCCTTTGTATGTCCCTGTACCCTTTCCCTCCCAGTACTTTGCAAAGTATTAATCAAAATATCTGAACTGAGGTGCCATTTCCATTATGTATCCCATCACCACATTCTGCTGTTGCAAAATAAAAAATTTTTTTTATTAACACATCGGCTGATTCCCACCAAGGAAGCGTGGCCCGAAAAAGGAAAACTTTCATCATCATTCACTCCATCACTGTCTTGCCAGAGGGGTGCTTTACACTACAGTTATAAAACTGCAACGTTAACACCCCTCCTTCAGAGTGCAGACACTGTACTTCACATCTCCAGGACTCAAGTCCGGCCTGCCGGTTTCCCTGAATCCCTTCATAAATGTTACTTTGCTCACACTCCAACAGCACGTCAAGTATTAAAAACCATTTGTCTCCATTCACTCCTATCAAATACGCTCACGCATGCTTGCTGGAAATCCAAGCCCCTCGCACACAAAACCTCCTTTACCCCCTCCCTCCAACCTTTCCTAGGCCGACCCCTACCACGCCTTCCCTCCACTACAGATTTATACACTCTCGAAGTCATTCTATTTCGTTCCATTCTCTCTACATGTCCGAACCACCTCAACAACCCCTCCTCAGCCCTCTGGATAATAGTTTTGGTAATCCCGCACCTCCTCCTAATTTCCAAACTCCGAATTCTCTGCATTATATTCACACCACACATTGACCTCAGACATGACAACTCCACTGCCTCCAGCCTTCTCCTCGTTGCAACATTCATCACCCATGCTTCACACCCATATAAGAGTGTTGGTATAACTATACTCTCATACATTCCCCTCTTTACTTCCATGGACAAAGTTCTTTGTCTCCACAGACTCCGAAGTGCACCACTCACCCTTTTCCCCTCATCATTTCTATGATTCACCTCATCCTTCATAGACCCATCTGCTGACATGTCCACTCCTAAATATCTGAATACATTCACCTCCTCCATACACTCTCCCTCCAATCTGATATTCAATCTTTCATCACCTAATCTTTTTGTTATCCTCATCACCTTACTCTTTCCTATATTCACTTTCAATTTCCTTCTTTTACATACCCTACCAAATTCATCCACCAACCTCTGCAACTTCTCTTCAGAATCTCCCAAAAGCACAGTGTCATCAGCAAAAAGCAAAAATTTCTAAAGCTTTCTGAAACCCATCACTTCCTGCATTCACCTTCAAATTTCTTCTATGGCACAATTTGTAACAGTCATTCACAATTGTGTAATTAACTCTGTCATTTTTACCAGAGCAAAAGATGTTCTCACCTCTCCAAGAATCCTGAAGAGAGAAGATTTGCCACAACCATTGGGGCCACAGACGAGGACATTCATTCCAGATTTGACCTCAAAATTTAGCTCCTTAACCAAGACATCTCCATTAGGAGTTATCAGTGGAACATTTTCAAAGCGAATTACATTATCTTCAGTGATGACTTTTCCTGTGCCAGGAATAAGAGGTCTACCCAATATACCTGGAAAAAATATATACTGTATACATTTATGTGATTTAATATTATAAAGGCATGAATCTAACAAACATCTTACAGAAATTAAATAAAATGGATATTAACAATATGCAGTACTATTATTAACTCTGCAAAAGAAAAACTATTCATCTAACTTGTAGACAAAGCTAAAACAAGTGACAATTTCTAAGATTTTTTATACAAAACTGAAATACCAGTATTTTCTTTGTAACACTTTTATACTACTAACTGCCCCAGTCATCAAGGCACCTCCACTGAGAGAAAATAAAAAAGTAAAGACTAATTTAATCAAATCACAAGTTCATAATTCTTCCAGTTCCTTATTTTGACATTTTAAGCCATTACTCACCATTAGAGGCTTTGCTCTGCAACATTGTTCGTTTATATGTTCCAGTATTTAAATCTTTAAGGACAGTCAAGAGTTCCTGAACACGAGCTGTAAAGCCAGCTAATCTCGTCATTTCTCGGCCAGCTAGCACTAACCGCCCTATTGCCTCCGCCAATTTCACAAGCATTCGTCCACTTGTATAGTAGTCCTGAAATATAAATAACATTAATCTTTCTTTCTTTCAACACGTCGGCCGTTTCCCAAGGCAGGGTGACCCAAAAGGAAAAACGAAAGTTTCTCCTTTTACATTTAGTAATACAGTGGTCCCTCGGTTTTCGTGCATCTCCAAACTCGAACATTTATGTAAGTGTATTTTCGTAAGTGCTGTTGCAAGTATATTTTTGGGGGTCTGAAATAGACTAACCTACGTGACATTATTTCTTAAGGAAGTAAATTCGTTCGGTAATGGCACTTGAGCAGCATTCTGGAACGAATGTTCGGCGAAAACCGAGGGACCACTGTATATACAGGAGAAGGGGTTACTAGCCCCTTGCTCCTGGCATTTTAGTCACCTCTTACGACACGCATGGCTTACGGAGGAAGAATTCAAATATCATTAATATAGTATTAAAAAAAGTAGCTCTGATAGAGAGACCACTGCTCTCTTATAAGTAACTCAATCTGATTCTTGCCTTTCCAAAAACCAAAAGAAAATGTTGAAAAATTAGTATAAGTGGAAAATATTCGTCCTAATTAAATTAAATTATAAGTAAAAGATGAATGAAAACAGGAAAGAACCTAAAGATTGGCAGAGAGCATGGAAAGTTCCTTTATATAAGGAAAAAATGGAACAAGAGAGTAAAAGAATTATTGGAGAATAAACCTACTGAGTACTGTATATCAAGTAAAGTGTATGATAGAATTATTACTGAGAGGTAAGACAGTAGGATTATAGAGGAACAAGGATTCAGGAAAAATAAAGGGATGTGCAGACCATGTGAATACAGTGAAGCATATAGGTGAACAAAACTTAAATAAGGGTAAGGAACTCTTTTGTTGTATTTAAATATTTAGAAAAGTCAAATGATAGGGTGGATAGCGCAGCAATTTCTCAGATGTTGCAAACATATGGAATAGATGGTAGGTTAATAAGAGCAGTAAAGAGCTTTCATACTGACAGTGATGCTCAGGTTAGGTATGTAGGATAGAGGGTGATTATTTTCCAGTAAAAGCAGGCCTTGACAGTGATGTATGAAGGAAACATGGTTGTTTTGAGATGGGGTTGCACTAGAAGTGAATGCTGGGGTGTTGGGGAGAGGTTAAAGATTAAAGAACAGTATAATGGATCTAGTACAGAGTTGGAGTTGCCACAGTGTTCTTTGCTGACGACAGGTCTTTTGAGAGATTCTGAAGGGAAGTTGCAAAGGCTACTGGATCAATATAGGAGGGTGGGTAAAAGGAAATTATAAGTGAAACTATGCAAAAGCAAGGTGATGAGAGTAACAAAAAGCCTAGATAATAAAAGAGGGAGGGGGTATAGAGGAAGTGAATGTATTCAGATATCTGGGAGTGGACATGTCAGCAGATGTATCTATGAAAGACGAGGTGAGCCATAGAAGAGAAAAAAGGTAAGTGTATGTTGAGACATCTGTGGAAAGAATGCTTTTTGTCTAAGGCAGCAAAAAAGGAAAATGTACCAGAGCATATTGGTGCCAACACTCTTATATGGGTTTGAGGCATGGTCTTTATGAGGTTAAATGCTCCTCTCCACATACTCTATTTTTCAAATATCATTTCTACCTTGTGAAATCCTCTATGCTTGCTTTCTCTTTTTCCACCCTCTTAGCTTCATCAATCCATCAAATATTCCACTTGCTACCTGTATGTGCCCTCTTATACCCACAAACTCCTGCTGCACACTAGTATCGAATTCTTAAATTCACCCTAATACCTCTTCTACCTCCTCATTTCGTATGCTCTCTCTAGCCCACCTTTCTCCAATAGCTGCTTTTATGTTTCCCTATTTCCTTTTTTTTTTTGGGTGGGGGGGATCATTCATTTTTATTTTTACTTCATGATTCCATTCCCTCTCTATCTCTTTCTTTTACTGTAGCTACCACTATATGATCTGATGTATTTCTTTCTTCTTTCAACACGTCGGCCGTTTCCCACCGAAGCGGGGTGGCCCAAAATGAAAAACGAAAGTTTCCCCTTTTACATTTAGTAATATATACAGGAGAAGGGGTTACTAGCCCCTTGCTCCTGGCATTTTAGTCGCCTCTTACGACACGCATGGCTTACGGAGGAAGAATTCTGTTCCACTTCCCCATGGAGATAAGAGGAAATAAGAACAAGAACTAGTAAGAAAATAGAAGAAAACCCAGAGGGGTGTGTATATATATGCTTGTACATTAATGTGTAGTGTGACCTAAGTGTAAGTAGAAGTAGCAAGATGTACCTGAAATCTTGCATGTTTATGAGTCAGAAAAAAGACACCAGCAATCCTACCATCATGTAAAACAATTACAGGCTTTCATTTTACACTCACTTGGCAGGACGGTAGTACCTCCCTGGGTGGTTGCTGTCTACCAACCTACTACCTAGAATCTGATGTATTTGTTGCTATAAAAACAAGTGCATCTGTAAGTCTACCCATTAACCTTTTATGTACTAATACACAGTCTAACAAACTCCTATCTTTATGCCCTATATCATATCTTGTATACTTATTTATCCTCTTTTTCTCAAATTAATTATGACCTATTAAGTATACTACCTTTATTCTAATCCCTGTAACTAAAAATTATACTCCCTCTTCTCTTTCCACAGATGATCATTTAATATTATCACTATTTAACATTATCACTACTTCTTTAGCTCTGATCCTTTCAGATACATACATATTGACATTGCAAGACAAGCGACAGGAGATAGAAATCTTCAGCTCAAGATCTTTTACATGTCTCCACATGTCATCAGGAGCTATGCAATGTTGTAAGAGCAGCAAGAGGTGGAACAAGGGAAAATTTCCTCTAAGTAAGGTAGCATGGTGTCGCCAGCCAGTGGCTGGCATCATTGCAATATTACATAACTTCTGATGATGCAAGGAGGCATGTGAAAGATCTTGAGCTGAAGATTTCCATCCTCCATGGCTTATCTTGCATTGTTAAGATTGCCTGTCTGCAACTATATTACATATTGATATATTAAGATAAGTGTATTATACTTTACCTGCATTCGAGTTTTGTAATCACCACTTGCCAATTTAGTTGGTGTGAGATATGGGTAAGCTACCACAGTAAATCCAACACATGTAGCGAGATCTACAAAGAAATGCAGTAAGTGAATTAAGAGAAGTCACTCTGCTTAATAGAGCATACAAAATCTGAAAATCAAAACTGAAGAAACAAATAGATGTCTTTATGCCTATTTACATATTTTCTTGGAAAATAGTAGGTTTATGTAGCACACTAGTTAGTTTTAGTTGTTCATAGAAGAATTACTTCACACAAGTAGCAAAGGGTCTTCCTTTTAGCTTCTACTTTTCCTATTTCATCTCTTTTTGTCTAAGAAATATATTTGTTGAGACAATCCTAAAACTTTAGTAAATATCAACAGTTTTACCTAGATGTCATTCATAGAAATAAGACAAATTAATCAATCAATTTTCTGAGGCAGCAAATTATCTAGAAAATATCTATTTATCAAGTCTCTAACACAACCTCTCACTTTTTTTGTATTTCTTTGACAAAAATTGAAGGTAATGATTATTTCTATTATATTAAAAGGGAAAGTGCTAAACCCACTGGGATTATGCAACACTTGGGAAATAGGAAGTAGTCAAGGTTGATCCAAGGAAGGAGCAGGTAGCTTCAATTACAATCAGAAGTCCTTAACCAGCATTAAGGCACTTCCCACCTTCCTTGAAGGATCGAAGGCAAGGAACCACATAATTACTCACACTTAGCAATGATGTTGTCTATAAAGCCCATGTTGAACCGGAAGAAGATGAAACTACGCAGGTGATTCACCTGTGGATACATATATCAAACAGTAATAAAATCAGTAACTTTCACAAAATTTTCTGTTACAAAAATGTTTTGTCGAAAATCAGCAAGTTCAAAATCTGCCATCACAGTTGTCATGACATTTTTTTGACAACTTTAAGCTTAATTTCCAAAATAAATATCGGTCCCTATCAATTCAGATAACAATTTCTGAAATTGCCACCAAGAATTGTAGGACACCTAAACACAAGGTTCTAGCTGCTGTTGCTCTATAACAGCAATTGAAAAATGCCTGGTTTTCATTATAATGTTGCACAAACCAAAAATTACCTTATTTTAAGGCCTGTTTTCTCCCTTCAAGGGCAAAATGCCTATCCAGAAAATAAATATCTTGTAATTTAGAATCTGCTCTTTCTAATGATGGTTTAATTAAGAAAATTGGTTGTGCTGATTTTTTGCTATTGGTCTTCAAAAATGCCTTAAAATTCACCATGAGGTCTGTGGGGGCATTTTTAGGTACCATTAGCACAGGAACTAAAAACATTTGGAGTTTAATATTTTAGGATTGCGATGATGTCCACTTAGGTAGCTGGCTACAATAATGTCCTACTAAAATAATGTTTTCCTGAATTCAAGATTCAATTTTATGCGACAGATTTTTGTTTTTGCCTACTTTGGCTTCATATTGTGAAAAAAGTAAAAGCATGTAAGTTTTAGGACTGCAATTTTTTAAATCAGCTCCAAAAGTTGTATAGGCATGTCTATTTACACAACATTTATTCTTCTAGATCTGCTACAGCAATAACCTGACATTGCTGATTATGTACTGTGGGTTGGTGAAATTTTCACAGGCCTTGACTCTGAGGGCCATAGCATTACTACTACTGCATATCATGAACTAAAACTTTCTCAAAGTTAGTATGACATATATACCAACCTTCATGTAAAATTTTATTGAAACGAGGTGGTCAGGTGGGGACCCCTGGTCCACTTGATATGGAATGACCTAACTGTAAGATGGAAACTCTACTCTTACATCTAGGCTTTCCTCAGAGAGTAAGTGAGAGCGAGTGTGAGAGAGTGAATGAATGAATGAATGAAATAGAACAAAAATTTAAGTTTTCAAACCAAACATAAGAGGCATTAATGGAACAAGAAAATCATCCAGGATATTGCAAGAAACCCTGAATATTTCTAAACAGGCAAAAATTAAAAAAACTATCTGCAGAACTTAACCATTATTCACAGGATGTTCAAAGAGATAGAGATATCATTTACAGCCCACACAGAGCCAATAAAGCATTTAATTTACTGGGAAAGTTTCAAAGTCCTAAATACGTAATTGTTGGAGTGGAGGAGAGGAAGAGAAGAGAATCTATATATTATATATGATAATATATACATGTAGAAGGTACTTGAGGGCCTAGTCCTAAATCTGCACACTGCCATAACATACTGGCGCAAAAGATATGAAAGAGAATGCCTAGTAGGGGCACTGTGGGCACACTTAAAGAACAACATTGTATTAAAATCATGGGCAAAGAATCTTTAACATCTTCCCAGAAGGTATCAGAAACTGCTGGAACAAGTACTTCCCCCAGGTGCTTTGATGGATATGTAGGTTAGCAGGCTGCCAGCAGCAACAGCCTGGTTGGCCAGGCAACCACCAGCCAAGGGCTGTGCTGCATAGGAAAACTCGCAGAACACAAAGATACATATATAAAAGATATATCAATGGTACTTAAACTTAAAAAACTCAGGAAATAATATGCAACTTACAAGTCGGTTGAATGAAGAATCAATATTCTTCTTTTCTCGTTTGTTTCCCTGGTAAAATGCAACTTCCTCGGAATTGGTGATGAGTCGAGAATTGACGAATCTAAACTCTCCTTCAAGTCGCTGCTCTGTCACTGTTAGCCGGCTAATGGGACGACGCAAGCGAGTGAGGAGACTTCCAGACAGGATGAGATACATGATCATCACACCAGGAGCCTATATTGGCAATGAATTAAGAAAGTGTGCAAGGCATTAGCAATACATACTATAGAGCATAATATATATAATTACATATAGTTATGTTTTTAGAACAGTATATACATTATAACTTTAAATTACATGAAGAAATATTGTACTATTAAATACAACTTAATTCCCAATCAAATCATTCATACACATTTTTTTAAGGAAGCTTTCAGAATCATTTTCATTTACATGCATATAAAAACAAATCATTCAATAATTAAACATATAATGTAGGGTTAATCTTTTAACTGTTTATAAATACAGCCTCTCCTCACTTAGTGATGTACGTACTCGTTTACTGACAACTCGGACTTACGACGGGCTCTCTGACCAGTATTTATACCTAAATAATGTACAGTGGACCCCCGCCTAACGAGCAAAATTCATTCCAGAAGCTTGCTCAAGTGCCATTACCGAACGAATTTACTTCCTTAAGAAATAATGTCACGTAGGTTAGTCTATTTCAGACCCCCCAAAAATACACTTCCACAAGCACTTACAATATTATACTTACATAATTGTACGATTTACTTTCGTTTTTCCTTTTGGGCCACCCCGCTTCGGTGGGAAACGGCCGACGTGTTGAAAGAAGAAGAATAATTGTACGATTTCCGGGGTGCTCGTTAGGCGGGGGTCCACTGTATATTAGAGCTGATTTCCTCTATTCTGTTTATTTCAATATACAGTACACTACTGTATAAACATTTAAAAATATACCAGAAATTTTATAAATGGTGCAAAGGTGACATTAAAACAGTATCAAATATGGTTGACACAAACCCACTACCATTATAGTATGCTCCTCACTTAGCGACGAATTCGTTTAACGACGTGGTCTTAGGAACGGAACTCTATCGTTAAGTGAGGAGAGGCTGCAATTACGTACCTACATGAAATATACACAAGCAAACATTATCTTTAGTATAAAAAAACTTCCATATTGAGGGAATCCTATTAAATTCATTATATGTTATGTATTTATTTATTTATTAACACATCGGCCGTTTCCCACCAAGGCAGGGTGGCCCGAAAAAGAAAAACTTTCATCATCATTCACTCCATCACTGTCTTGCCAGAGGCATGCTTACACTACAGTTATAAAACTGCAACATTTAACATCCCTCCTTCAGAGTACAGGCACTGTACTTCCCATCTCCAGGACTCAAGTCCGGCCTGCCGGTTTCCCTGAATCCCTTCATGTTACTTTGCTTACACTCCAACAGAACGTCAAGTATTAAAAACTATTTGTCTCCATTCACTTCTATCAAATACGCTCATGCATACTTGCTGGAAGTCCAAGCCCCTCACACACAAAACCCTCAACAACCCCTCCTCAGCCCTCTGGACAATAGTCTTGGTAATCCCGCACCTCCTCCTAATTTCCACACTACGAATTCGCTGCATTATATTCACACCACACAACTGATCTCAGACATGACATCTCCATTGCCTCCAGCCTTCTCCTTGTTGCTTCCACGGACAAAGTTCTTTGTCTCCAGACTCCTAAGTGCACCACTTACCCTTTTACCCTCATCAATTCTATGATTCCCCTCATCCTTCATAGACCCATCTGCTGACACGTCCACTCCTAAACATCTGAATACATTCACCTCCTCCATACTCTCTCCCTCCAATCTTTCATCACCTAATCTTTTTGTTATCCTCATCACCTTATTCTTTCCTATATTCACTTTCAATTTCCTTCTTTTACATACCCTACCAAACTCATCCACAAACCTCATTATATGTATAACAACCAAAACTAAAATAATGAAGCATTAGTATTTCTTGTGTTTCAACTTACCTGACCACCAATGGCCTGGGTCAGTTTCTGCACATATATGAGAATATCAAGAATTGGTTTGCTGATGTTGGAATAGAGCTCTACTACAGAGTCACAGAACTTCTCAACATCCTGCGTCAATAGCTGATCTGCATTACTGATTCTGTTATCCAGGTTATTCATTTTGTAATATGTAAAGCCCCTGTAGGGAAAAAAAATACACTGTAAAAGAATAGAAAATAAATTTCTAAGGACAGATAACAGAACTTGAGCTGGTCATCTTCCACCAAGGCAGGGTGACCTGAAAAAGAAACTTTCACCATCATTTACACTATCACTGTCTTGCCAGAGGAAAACCTTAATTAACCCTTTCAGGGTCCGTGCCGTAGTTCTTCGGCTTTGAGTTCAGGGTCCAAACCGTAGTTCTACGTCATGAGCTCAGCTCACTCAGATAAGCTGTGAGCGGTAAATTTGGGCCTGGATATGAGAATACATCTATGTGGTAAGTGTGCACCACATAAAACAAATCCTGCAGCACACAGTGCATAATGAGAGAAAAAAAATGAAACCGTAATTTTCGATTAAAACAGCGACTTTGCAGTGTTTTTTCGTGTACTTTTTATAGTTGTATTTGCGATTTCTTGATCTCATTTGATAGAATGGAAGATATATTACAGATATACAGAAATAGATATGATTTTGATTGGTTTCATTACGAAAAGTACCTTGAAACTGAGCTCAAAGTAGCGGAAATGTTAAATTTTTGCCAATGTTCAAGAGTAAACAAATGACCTCACACGTCTAATACGCGCCAGCTGGTGGGTCTAATATATGTTCACAAATGTGGTGATATTATTTGTACAATTATTACAATATTGCATATCAGTAAATCTTCCATTTTTTGGTTAGAATAAAAATTCATTATGTGAATAAAAAATCAAAATGGAATTCATTTGTAAAGACTGAAAACGTAACTAATGAACAGAGGAAATGTTAGTTTAATGCCAGGAATGCCTGCATTGTTTATTCTGCACCCTATTTAGAAATTGGAATATTTTGAACTTTGAGTTAAATTGGCTAAATTACCAATCACTTTTATTTTGTAGTTGAAACAGTTGACTAGGCGATTTTTTGTGCTCAATCGATAGAATAGAAGTAATACTAGTGAAATAGCAAAGAATTTGGTCGACTGGAATAATGTAATTGGCCTAAAATGGGAGTCAAAGTTGGCAAAATTACCGATGCGTAAATATCACTGACGCATCAAAATTCGCGAGAGAATAATTTCGTTAATTTTCAATCAAATTTCGTACTTTTTGTTTTATTACCTTCAGAAAAAGATTCTCTACAATTTCATAAGAAAACATAAGATTTTTTTTTTTAAATTCTTGGACACTGGCACACCCCTTCCAAAAATGGCCTTGGACCCTGAAAGGGTTAACTCTGGTTCTTGTAATACAAAATTACTCTAGCAAACCACAGGAAAGTTTACATTAATGCAGTTTAGCTATGGAACAAACAGCAATGGTGCACATACTCTTAAGTTAAAGTAACTGTCAAATACCTGCAAGTATCCCAATACTCCAAGATACAGCTCAGAAGAAATACTGGGTGGCATATTACTGTGAATCAAAAGATGACTATTTGATGTGGTGCAGTGCAACTTTTTTTCTACTTCTAAATCATTGTTTAAATATGCAATATACTGTTTTCCCACTATTATTCTTGTGTCACTATTGAGGAAAATCCATTTTGTTTACATATTTCATTTCCTCCTGTAATTGTTTTACATGATGGTAGGATTGCTGGTGTCTTTTTATCTGTCTCATAAACATGCAAGATTTCAGGTACGTCTTGCTACCTCTACTTACAGTTGGGTCACACTACACATGCATGTACAACCATATACAGTGGACCCCCGAGTAACGAGCACCCCGGAAATCGTACAATTATGTAAGTATAATATTGTAAGTGCTTTTGTAAGTGTATTTTTGGGGGTCCGAAATGGACTAACCTACTTGACATTATTTCTTAAGGGAGTAAATTCGTTCGGTAATGGCACTTGAGCAGGCTTCTGGAATGAATTTTGCTCGTTACTCGGGGGTCCACTGTATATACACACTCCTCTGGGTTTTCTTCTATTTTCTTACTAGTTCTTGTTTATTTTCCTATCTCCATGGGGAAGTGGAACAGAATTCTTCCTCCGCAAGCCATGCGTGTCATAAGAGGCGACTGAAATGCCAGGAGCAAGGGGCTAGTAACCCCTTCTCCTGTATACATTACTAAATTTGAAAAGAAACTTTTGTTTTTCTTTTTAGGTTATCCTGCCTCGGTGGGATATGGCCGGCCGTTAAAAAAAAAAAAATTCCTAGGGCAACCAATTACCAACAGCTTCATGTTTACATTAATCAAATCAGTATGTAAAATTTGACAGATATTTCAGGTTCTCTTTCATGAGTTTTTGTAATACTAAAATTGTCTGAAATATCTGAGTATTTCATGTGGTCACCATCTAAAAAACGTCAAGTTCCAAAAGGCTTTAAAGTGACAAATAATAGTCTATAAGAGAAATTGACCGAAATATTATGCAGACTATGTATTATGGAATGAAAAAAAGTAATGAGATGACAAATCACACTTGAAAGCACAGTGACAAACTGAAAAACAATTGCTTAAGGTAAGAGAAATTTCTTGTCAGACTCATTTTAAGCCGAGTAACAGAATAAACTGAAAAGAAATCCACACCCTACTAAATAAAATGCAGGCCTACATCTCAAAAACATAACATGTGGGAAAAGCTTAGCACTTACTTCAGATAGCTATCATACAGATGATTAGACAGTCTAGTTCTGAAACGCAGTTTCATTTCAAAGAGACCATACTTCAGAACATTATTTATGAGTGAAATCTGCAAAATACATGGTAAATGCATATTAATACATTTTGCTGTTCATTATAATGGTGCTTGGACATGACTATTAAATATTTTATAGTACAGTAATGCCCTATAACATATTTATAAATGGGGCTGTAAAAGAAGTGAATGCTAGGATGTTGGGTAGAGGTGTGGGATTAAAATATGTGGAATATAATACAAAATTTAATTTAAAAAAAATATACATGAATGTCTGAGAAAATAGGTTCCAGGCTCCAAATACCTAGGTAACAAACTTTTTTTTTTTTTTAGGAACGTATGAATGTTATAAGTTAAGGCCCTACTTCAATACATTTTTAAAGACAAGAGAAATGAATGATATAGGTCAAAATGTTCAATAAATATTAGAACTACCTTGATGTCAAGCTTAATAAAAGACATTTACATCTGAGATAAAGTGTTTCCTAATCAAAACAAATTATACTCCATAAATTTCTTTAATCATTTTTGTTTAATAAAGTTTGTGATTTGTTTTACTATATTTTAAGATACAATATATGAATGTAATATTCTTCTATACTTACAGCTGGCATAGCAAGAACAAGCTCAACTAGGTGCCTGAGGAAGTGGTTCAAGTCCTTTGAGATGATTGCACTATAAAGCGAATGAGAAAAAAATAAGTTTTCTGATTATTAAAATAGCTTACTCATTAAATTAGGAACACTATTTATACTCTCAATCATGGATGTCAAATATTTTGAAAATAAAGACTGCAGAATTATAACATACATAAAAAAATATTCTTCAAGCCTGAGGAAGAGTAGCAAAGATGTCAAAAACAATTAAAAATAAAATATTTCAAGGTACCCACCTCTCAATGAGTGTGCCATTATGTATCATCCATATGTCACACATGCTTCGAACAACAAGCGTAGCAGCAACAAGAATTAAAAAACCTGATTCAGCAGTCCAAAATCCAGGCACTAAAATGCGCAAAATGCCCCTGAGAGATTTGAAAAACTCTCTGTTGACCTGCAAATATTACTTTAATTAACTTTTTGTACAATTACCAGAAATCGTATTAAAGAAATAGAAAGTAACCTCTGTATAACAATGACCAACTTTCAAAAAAGTAGCACTTCCAGATATGCAGAAGGGTAAGTGTTGGAAAAAAAAACCAGTTTGCTACATAAGTTAGACCAAAACTGAAATACTGTGCAGTAGTGGCATCACATTTTCACCAAAAAAAAAGAAAAAAGAAAAATAAAGAAAAAAAAAATTAACCCTTTACCGGGCAGGACCGTGTACAGACGGTCCTAAACACGTGTTTTTGCGCGTGTCATCCTACTCCCCCAGCGCATCTAGGTTCCCATTCTCTATATCTGACCAATCACAAGCCTTCTGTGAGTCGCTCCAGCTAAGTGAGACCGGCATCTGCTCGCTTCCCATTGGTTGAGAGACCAAAATGTAAACACTTCTCGCTTGGCATCACCCAGAGCCGAATTTTTGCTCTTGTTCCACTCATATACACTGTGATTATACTCTCTACAATGTCGGTAAGTACTAATTGTTGTGTCCAGTGTGTAAATGAATAGTTTAGGCATATTTTGAGATATATATCAGGAGTTAGATATGCATAATATGAGTGTACCATGCAATTGAAAAAGTGCAACAAAAGAGGACCGTGTACAGACGGTCCCGCCGTCAGGGCCACATTTTAAATTTCAGTAAATAAATATTTATATAAAAATTTCTAGTGCATATATGAATTCTGTAGTGGTCTGGGTGTGTACAGAACATTCTTATTGTCATTCCAGATCAATGAGAAATTGTTCTATTGTGAACCCTTCCAACAGAAGTTCAAATATCTCTGCATTTTGGTGGAAAGTGACTCAGATCCAGAACCAGATGACCTGTTGCCATCTCCAGTGCAGTACCAACGTGCAGAAAGGCCTGATGACAGTGTGAGGTTTGACCAAAATGATAGGTTTGATAAAATGCTAGGTCACTGGCCAGTGCAAGGCAGAATATTTACATGCAATTATTGCAGCAAAACGAAAAATCATGTCACATCCTCATTTTTGTGTGCCGTATGCAAGGTAAATCTATGCATCAAGAAGGAAAGAAATTGCTTCATAGCCTTTCATTGTAGCAATTAGTGATCAAGAATGATTGTTTTTCTCAGGAAATTCAGGAATATGGGACTTGAAAGTTTTATCCCTTTGCAATGTGTCCATGTTGCTCTTTGGTTCAATTTTATATTTTTTATACCTACAAAATGTTTGGAAACAAGTTCCATTTGTGTTTTTGATATTGTCTATTAGTATAATAAAATAGAAAAATACTTATTTGGTGTTTTATTAACAATTGCAAATTTGCAACATTCAGAATTTGACACCCTTTAACGGTCAGGACCATCTTTAGACGGTCCTTGAATATTGGCAATTGCGTGAAAAGTTTTTTTTAGAATTTCAATTATATGGTCTCATTATCCTTACATTGAGTTACTCTATCCACTCATATGAAATACATTTCGAAATTATCATTTTCCAGGGAGTGCCCGGTAAAGGGTTAACAAGCTAGAAAAAGTCCAAAGACAAGCTACAAAATTGCTCCCATAACTAAAAAATATGATTAGTGAAGAAAGCCTGAAAGCAATAGATATGACATTGTTAATCGATAGGAAACAAGATAGGAAATGAAAAGAAGACATGATAACCACACTCAGAATTGATAAGGAATGCTTTCTAGCCCCATCACCTGGCAGAACAAGAAAGCAGAACTATATTATTATAATCAAATAAAGTGCTAAACCAACAAGGGTAGCAGAACTATAAATGAATGAAGAAGAGCTGCAAAAAGTATACTAGAATTTTTTTTAAAAAATGCTGCAAGTTATTGCTACTTACATGTACTCGTCTTTTATCACCAGAACTGCCAGACTCGTTGACCACAAATTTCACTTCATCTTTTATTTGCTTTCTGAAAGACATAACAATAATTAATGTGAGAGCACTAAAAACTCTTGCTTACTAGCTTTTATGTAACAAAAAGACCTTTTGGAGGTTAAGCATTGAAGGTAGGACAGAGTAAGAAAAATAGTTTTTGTGAGAGGAATATCATGAGAGGCAGAGAAATAGCCAAGGCTTATTCCAGCTGTTGGGCATTTTGAGATTCATATGTTTTAACTCACAGATACAGCATACCATGACTTGGCCTGGGCAGGCAGCAATGATCGAGAAAGAAAAATGGCACCATTTGCTCCTAAATGCACAACACTCACATTATGGTATCTAATTTTATAGCAATCTAAGGTGAAAGGTAAAAAAAGGTGACAAAAAACAGATCTTTTCTCATACCTGGTCCAGGCCTGTGAGGACAGGCCAATAGGGGCAATTTCAATGGCTATTTGTAAACAGAGATAGGTGGAGAAGCAAAGAGCTAATAAAGGAGATTGGTAGTAGGTTGGTAGACAGCAACCGTCCAAGGAGGTACTACCGTCCTGCCAAGTGAGTGTAAAACGAAAGCCTGTAATTGTTTTACATGATAGTAGGATTGCTGGTGGTTTTTTTTGTCTCATAAACATGGAAGATTTCAGGTATGTCTTGTTACTTCTACTTACACTTAGGTCACACTACACATTCATGTACAAGCATATATGTATATATATACACACCCCTCTGGGTTTTCTTCTATTTTCTTACTAGTTCTTGTTCTTATTTCCTCTTATCTCCATGGGGAAGTGAAACAAAATTCTTCCTCCATAAGCCATGCCGGGAGCAAGGGGCTAGTAACCCCTTCTCCTGTATACATTACTAAAGTTAAAAAGAGAAACTTTTGTTTTTCTCTTGGTGGGAAACGACCGATTTGTTGAAAGATATTATTATTATTACTATAATCATAAAAAAGAAGCGCTAAACCCACAAGGGTCATGAATAGCTATAGAGATAGTTAAGGCATACAAAAGGAATATTTTTCTACATTTAAGTAACTAGTGTTTGATAAGAGAAAACGTAATTCTTCCAACTCTCCTACAAACCACTTGGTAAACAAATTTCATATTTATGTAAATTTTTATACTGTGGGTGTATGTATCATGCTTATATGTTACGAAGCGTGTTTATTACATAATTTTGAAAATAAATCATAGATGGATTAATGGAAATGTCTATATTAACGTAAAATAAGACATTTAATGTGCCCGAGTGATTATTATTAGTATTACGTAATGTTTTCCCTCCGCCTGGCAACAACACCTCCACAGCATATAAACAGCTGTTTATATGCTATGTAACAGGTTTCTTATATAATTTTGAAGAAAATATCATAGATGGATTAATAAAAATGTCTATACTGACATAAAATAAGACATCTAATGTGCCCAAGAGAGATTATTATTACATAATAGAGAGATGTGCTCACGGAGAATGTAAACAAACCGAGTGGTGCACGCCGTATTTGAAAGACCGCTCGCCGTATAGAAAGTTTTGGTCATAATTTGAAATCGCCGTATTAGCAGAACACCGTAAGGCGAAATGCCGTAAAGCGGGGCCCTACTGTAAGTATATGTATTCTTGTGTGTTTTTCTGCAGCTTTATTCTCTACACTAAGCCACATTTTTATATATGTACTGGTAGTTACAAACAGCCATGAAAAATGCTCTAAGAAATATTGGCTATTTATGTATTACAGTTCGTAGAGGAATGATCAAGTGACAAAATATTTTTTTTCATTTATTAAACAAATCTTATGCATACTTTGAAAAAAACATCTACCACTTTAGAGCATTCATAAATTCGCTAAATAATAATAGTATAGAGTTAATAATGATCTAATCTGCAAAAATAAATTGGTGTACTATGATAAACAAAACAGACAAAATTTAACAAGAGTAGATGTCTAAAATTTTCTCAAAGGAGGTAAATACAGTATAATAAGCAATGCTACTAACTTAGCTCTTCCACCTTCTCTGGACACACAATATATCCAGTATAGGAATGCTGCTGTGGATGTGGCTCCAAACAATCTTGCATCTCGAGACTGAGATATGGTTGACAGCTTGCTGAGAATAGCCATGTTTTATACTCACTTCCTAAAATAGTTCAAATGATTATTACTAAAAGTTTTGTCTAGAAACATATTTATATTTATACAACAGTTACAACACATAAAAATATAACTAAGATGCAAGTGAAACAAATATAGGAGTAGTTTGCATTTAAGTACAGTATATACTGAACTACAATAGAGAAAACAAAAGATTAGAGAACACATTTTCAGAGGGAAGATGTGTTCAGGTTTACTAATCTTTTTTTTTCACTATGGTAGAATAATATTTTTTGCAGCCACACATTTTCAGCATTTCTACACCACATACAGTACTGTATACTGCATGTACCTGTAGCTCAGTGGTCATAGCAGTTGTCTCATCCAAAAATATCTAAAGTTCAAACCTTGAGAAAGGCAAGGCAAATGGGCAATTCTCCTTACACCCACAGTGCCTTTTTACTTAGCAATAAATATGTATCCAGGTATTAACTGACTTCTAGGGGGGTTACTTCCTGGGTTGATAAAAGCATGGCTTTGTGGACATTAATACACTAAGGGCTTTTTACCTTCAATGGTATGACCTTTCTGGAAACAATATACAGTAAGCTGTAACAATATCAATTGATGAGGTATAAAATTTTATTTAATTTTAATATCTCATATTATGCAGTTTAAAGTAAATGGTCTTAAACAATATTTACAGTATGTGATACCAAAGATATATATTTTATATGGTTTCATGTTACTGTACTAGTATAAATGAATTACAGTATTAGACAACTATAACTAATATTGAACATACAGGTAGTATACACATATCTACCCTCAGGCTCACAAAAGCAACTGATCAGAATATCACCTGTTTAATGAGAAAGGATATACAATGTAGTAGACTAGAATAATTATTGCATTACCTAAAATAACTCATAACTACATGATGTTAAAAGGCAATGAAATAAATAGGCTACACAGATGAGTTCACAAACAATTTTGCAGTAACTGACTGGCTTATTTATGTAACATTTATATCATTCTTTAGCATTCTCGAATCCAAAACATTAAGCTAAAAACAATTGCATCATGTGTAACACTGGGAATATCAGTTACCTAAGAAATCATGTTGCTAATCTTATCTAATCAAGGGAACTAAAAGCAGCTATACAGAATATATTAATAGCAATACATGTAACACTTTTGAAGATGAGAGCTGAAAGGGTAAGCACTGAAGAATGTGTTAATGAAATCTTCAGTTTTGAATACTTGGTAATTACAGTATTATTATATTTAGAGGGAAGTGCTAAACCAGAAGAGATTAGGCAGTGCCTGCAGAATAGAAAGCAATTAGGATCAATATAAGGAAATGGAGGACAGGTCCAGTTCCTTAGATCAAGAACCCTTCATGTCCATCAACAACAAGGATCCCAATGGAAATAAGTCACTTTGTCTGACTTTTTTGGGTTATCCTGGTTAGTCTACACTATGTATGATAATTGTACTAACGTGTATCTGTGCCTAAATAAACTTACTTCCTTACATACACTGCCCTGGGGCAAATAGATAAAATACACAGTTAGTTAAAGTAATGAAGCCTTGACTGGCATTGCTTATGATTGTTAGCTAATATTTTTTTTGTACTGTAAGGTAAAAACATAAGAATAACTTTTTGGGCTATCCTAGCTAATTTACACATACATATGTTACTAAGCAATATAATTATAATCATCCGGAATTGTGTAAAATTGTACCTAACTAAACTTAACTGCTTATTAATGAAGGAACATTGCAATAGTCCTATTGGCCCCTGTTAGGCAGATCCAACATATCCCACGTGCTGGATTCTTGTACAGTTCTCACCTCAATGACACTACCTGGGAATTTGTTCTACTCATCTACAACTCTACTGCCAAACCAGTACTTACCTAAATCCTATGAAAGTAGCGGTTATGACGTAAAATTAATTCAGTGCGGTACCTTGACAGGAAATAACCATGTTAAATTCCGTTTATTACTTAGGAAAACGAATACAATCACTACACGAGAAGAAACGAGTCCCTGATCATAGTTTCTTCTTACAAAATATCACTTAACAGAGTCAATTACACAAAATATGTACTGTGACGATACTCCGCTGCCCCGGCACTGCCAAAACCAACCACAGGCTTCTGCTTTTTATACAACGCCTGTAAAAAAAAAAACTTGCCTCTTCCAAGTACATAACTACAAAAAACTAAAATGTTCATCTAAGAAAATCGGTAAAGGCAAGTTCATATCCGCTTCTCGTTTTCTTTCAGCACTAGGACTTTCATTCGTATATTTAATTAGTATTCATATCAAGTACATACAACATTTTTAATACAGCAAGCATATCTAACACAAAAAACTAATAAATAACGGCAATGCATACCGAAAATACCACCCAAAGCTTGAAACATGATTAAAAAAAAACAGAAGCCGGGTCAACATTTTAAGAGCCTATCAGACAAGCAAGGGTCCTATATTACTTCACACGATGGCCTAGGAATGCCCTATATACCTCTTGTTGGCGTGAGGAATGAAAGAAGATTCCTGGAAATGCAGGAAGCAGCAGCCTGGGAGATGTTGGCAGGAGTCAGCTGATGCATATAAACACACACCAGCTGCCTCAGCCTCACTAAACCTCCTCCACGGCAACCAACGCTGGCAAACGCTTCTAGCAAGCACTTTTTACACCACAAAAAAAAATCCATACTCCAAGCAAGTTATTTTGTTTACTTATGACAAAAAGCATTTTGGATACTTTATTTAGACGAGTTTGGTCTAAGTAAATTGTCCAAACTTCTTTTATGTATTGGTTAAGCAATATGCTGGTATTTATTTAAGACTTTTTTTGGGGGGTTATCCTAGGTAATTTACACATGTATGATAACTGTAATCACCTAAATTTGTGTAATTGTACCAATGTGTACATGTACCTAATTAAACTTACATTTCACTTACTGCCAAGTTGTTTAGATCATGCAAACATATATATATTTACAATGATCTTGAGGGGCACACTTGACGTGTGGGTACAAGTTTATAATAATAATAATAATAATAATTATAATCATACATGTAATAATATTCTATTTTGACATGATACACAGTTGTACAAAGGAATATAATAGTTGAGTGTACATGCCAAAAGCCCCTTGTATGCAGAGCATTTCGGGCAAACTTAAAATTAACTTAAGATTAATTAGGCTATAACATTAAATGGTCATTAGATGAGTTACAGTGAGTACAAGAGAATTGAGTATTAATAGGTAATGCTATATGGCTTTAATAGGTCTAGTAGAGAAGTTTAGTAGTGAATAATTACGGTTTTGAATTATTTTATAAAAAAACAGTATTACAATAGAACAGTTTAAACAATTTATAGAACATTATGTATATTTAACTTAAATCAGCCCAATATAACCAAAGAATGTGGCTTATTTCCAGTGGAATTCCCTTCAAGGGGAAACTCTTGATCCAAGGAATTGTAGCTGTTCCCCTTTTTTCTAACTGCTTCCTTTTCTCGACACTGTATCACCCCTATGGATTTAGCGCTTCCTATAAATATAATAATAATCCGTTGTGGTCCTTTTCATATTAGCCTTATTTATCATCGCATTAGTTTATCTTAAATAGCCCTTGCTTTATTGCATCTTATAGTGAGAATA
Organism: Cherax destructor; assembly: GCA_009830355.1. Taxonomy (NCBI): domain Eukaryota; kingdom Metazoa; phylum Arthropoda; class Malacostraca; order Decapoda; family Parastacidae; genus Cherax; species Cherax destructor. The sequence continues at coordinate 16,020 of WNWK01000253.1, read as the reverse complement.
TAGGCATATAGCGCCAATGAATGATAATTTAACCCAAAAATTCCCTAGAAAACCCACAATCTCATTTCCATTTTAATTCACAAAATGATATTCAGCATGAGTTGAAGTATTCAACGTATTGACTTGCATCGCCCGTCGTGTTTGCTGGCTACACACCGCTCAGAAACACTGGTGTATAAAAACGCTGGATTGTGAAGAACAAAATACATATGCCCTCTGTGGACGTAATGTTTCTCAAATTAAGATACCCATATGTTGCGCATGCGCCTTATTCTTCAACATGTCAGTATTATATACCACTCATCTAATTGTAAGCGCTCAATTGTGTATGTTGGCTACATACAAATAGATATCTCAACTGCTAACACACCTGGCGAACACTTCCTAACCTACCCGGCAAGTCTAAGGTTAATACAAAAAAAAAAAAACTTGTAACTAGTTAGGCAAGTTTTTTTTTTTTTTTTTTAGGTTTCATGTATAATTTCGAAAGTTTTTCATTACTATTATTAGCAGTAATATATTTAGGAGTGAACGCTAAACCAGTAGGGATCGCAAAACTCGCAGAGGGAAATAAGAAGGCAAAGATGAAAACTTATGTAAATGTATTTATGTGTACCTGTACCTGAATAAACTTACTAAGGACGTTTCTCGCATCAAGAGCCCCCTCGTCGGCATCAAGGAACCTTCCTTCACGGGTGGAAGGAACTTTCACAGCTGTTTAATGTAGCAAATTATCTGAGATTGACGCTATGTGTACTCACCTAATTGTGGGTGCAGGGGTCGATTCGCAGCTCCTTGCTCCGCCTCTTGTGTGTGTGTGTGTGTTTGTGAGACTGCAAGATCTGAGAGAGGTGTCTCACGCACCCCATAACCCCAGCCAGCCAGCCAGTCAGTCAATTATACTTTCATGACCTTAAAACAACTACAACGATAACAGCAACCACGATCATGGAGGGACTGATATGGTATTTTCAGAATTCCTTCAATCAGCAATTTTTTTTTTTTGAGCATTAGAAGTACCGTAGTCATTTTTTTATTTACTGACTTATTAACTGACTTGCCTACTTAATTACTTTTCGGTTTACTGACTTACTTTTTGGTTTAATGACTTACTGATTTACTGACTTACTGATTTACTGACTTACTGATTTACTGACTTTGCTTTACTGATTTATTTACTGACTGACTTTTTGGTTTACTGTCTTACTGATTTACTGACTTGCTAGTTTACTTACTGACTTAATGATTAAATGACTTACTTACAGACTTAATGAGTAAATGACTTACTGACTGACTGAATGACTTAACTATTTATTCATTGGTTGATTTACTGAGTGACTGACTTACTTTCCTTACTAAATTACTTACCAGGGTAGTTTTACTCACTCTGCTTACTTTACCAAGGACCCAATGGAAATAAGTTACTTTGTCTGATTTTTTTTTGGGGGAGGGGGTTATCCTATTTCTATTATGTATGGTAGTTGTACTTACGTGTGCCTGTGCCTAATTAAACTTACTTAGTTTTACTTTAGAGGAGAAGGCTGGAGTAGAGTTTGACAAAGGTATAGTGAACGTGTGTCAGTCAGCAGCAGCAGAGCAGCAGCAGAGCAGCAGCAGCAGAGCAGCAGCAGAGCAGCAGCAGCAGAGCAGCAGCAGAGCAGCAGCAGCAGAGCAGCAACAGCAAAGCAGCAGCAGCAGCAGAGCAGCAGACAGCAGCAGCAGCAGAGCAGCAGCAGAGCAGCAGCAGCAGAGCAGCGCAGCAGCAGCAGCAGCAGGCAGCAGCAGCAGCAGCAGCAGCGCAGCAGAGCAGCAGCAGCAGCAGCAGCAGCAGCAGCAGCGCAGCAGCAGCAGCACAGCAGCAGCAGCAGCAGCAGCAGCGAGCAGAGCAGCAGCAGCGCAGCAGCAGCAGCAGCAGCAGAGCAGCAGAGCAGCAGAGCAGGCAGCAGCAGCAGCAGCAGCAGAGCAGCAGCAGCAGCAGCAGCAGACAGCAGCAGCAGCAGAGCGCAGCAGCAGGCAGCAGCAGCAGGCAGCAGCAGCAGCAGCAGCAGCAGCAGCAGCAGCAGCAGCAGGCAGCAGCAGGCAGCAGAGCAGCGCAGCAGCAGCAGCAGCAGCAGCAGCAGCAGCAGCAGGCAGCAGCAGCAGCAGCAGCAGCAGCAGCAGAGCAGCAGCAGCAGCAGCAGAGCAGCGCAGCAGCAGCAGGCAGCAGCAGCAGCGGGCAGCAGCAGCAGCAGCGCAGCGAGCGAGGCGAGCAGCAGCAGCAGCAGAGCAGCAGCAGCAGCAGCAGAGCAGCAGCAGCAGCAGCAGAGCAGCAGCAGCAGCAGCAGCAGCAGCAGCAGCAGCAGCAGAGCAGCAGCAGCAGCAGCAGAGCAGCAGCAGCAGCAGCCACAAGGTTCTTGTTGTCTGGCTCTGGGAGGGATCATGGCTGCGTCTTCCAACTCTGGTGGTAGAAAATGTGCATTGTGAGTCTCCATGAGGGGGTTGTTTGTGCAGGTGTGAGAGGAGATGCTACGTGTGAGGCTGCTGGTTAATAATGATGGCATGTCATGAGGTGGTAAGGACCCCCCAGTCGAAATATGTCACTGACTTTTTCTTCTTCTTTTTTTTGAGGGGGTAGGGTGTTATCCTAGGTAATTTACTGTGTGTTAATTGTACTTATGTGTACCTGTGTCTAAAAGTTTACTTGCTTACTAATAACTGTGGTGTGTGTTGGGGGCTTGAGATGAGGTGGTGGTGTTTTTTGTGTAGTTTTGAGTGGGGGGGGGGGTATTATTATTTTCAGACGTTATTGGCATTAATCTTTACATTGACCGTTTGACGTAGCGAGTCTATGTTGAAGTCTAACCAAGTGTCGAAAGTTAGGATTCTAACAGAAAAGTAATTTCCGTTTCAGTCTTGGTTTGATAGTATTTACCTCCCTAAGTAATTATTTGTTTACCCAAGTAAGTATCTTATCTTACTGACTTCTGACGACGAAGTCATAAAAACGTTTGGCATAAAAGTTGTTGTAGATAAGTGGAACAGTAGTAACTGCTATGAAAACTCAGTCATGAGTCATTGCCAATAGAACTTAATAATAATATTTATTTCTACAAGTACATGTACAAGATATACAGGCCTAGCTGACATCAATGACATACTATTGTCTAGAAAGCCCCTTGTTATGCAGAGCATTTCAGGCAAATTGGGTCCATTTTGTCCACAGGATGCAACCCACACCAGTCAACTATCTCCTAGGTACCTATTTTATGGATAGGTGAACATGGACAACAGGTGCCTTAAGGAAACATCCTAATATTTCCACCCGTACCGGGATCAACCCCCTGACTTCAGTGTGTGAGCTGAGTGTGCAAGCATTCAAGCTCCGGGACACTTTAGTGACCATTTTATCACTTACTGCCAATAAACAATGAGATCAACTAGGAAATGCATTAAAGAAACTAATACATAAGCTGCAAAAGCTTGTATATACTGGTTAAATCAACATAAGTTATTTTTTTACATAACCATAACATTTTATGTGCCATGAAGATTATTGTAAAAAAAAATTGTACATTTTGTTCCAAAAGACAAAATATAAACTTGCATAATAAGATGCATGAATCTAAATGATGTCTGGATTTTTTTTTTAGAATCCTTCATTACAAGCCTTGATGATATCCCACCAATAAAAGACATTAGGATAAAAAAAATAGACCCAAACAGGCAGCATGCTGCACCACCATAAATTTTACAGTGTTGAAACAGTTCTAAAACTAAAGAATACAGGAACAGTCCTAGAAAACTGGCAACTGTTAAAATCTTTTTGGTTAGAAGATTTTATTCAGATTATTAATCTGGAGTGTTATTAACCAAGGATAATCCAAAAAGCCATTGCATCAGACTAATTTCCATTGAGGTCCTTTAATCATCTTCCCCAAAATACAACCCATAACAGTCGGCTAACACTTGCACCTACTTCTAGGTGAACAAGAGCAGCATGTGTTAGGAAAGATTCCCACAATTTCAACTATTCCTGATACCTAACTCCAGTCCCACAGTGTGAGAGCTGAAACTGCTACTAAATGAGCCATGAGCATGAGCTCCAGTAGATTGGTCTAACAGTAACAAGGTACTATATATATGCCACTAAGCATCTAAAGTGACACTTACAATTCACTTTATGATTGTATCGTCAATACAGTAGTTGGTAATCTGCCAGGTACATCAAACAGTTTCCAGCTATTAGGTTTATCTTATGATTTTGTACAAAAGGAACCAAGTTGAAACCAACCAAAAGCACTGGACCTGATAACATTCCAGCCAAATTTCTAAAAGAAGATGCCTCCGAATTGAAAATACCCCTTGCTCATGTAATCAATATATCCATCACCTATCTCTATAATCTCATATGCATAATGTATTGAACAATAAAGCATATGACCTCTATTAATAGCTGACATTTTTGGGATCAGGAAGGTTTTAGCCTCTTTTAAATTGGATGAAAAGTGTTCATAATATTACAGGGTGAAATTGTACAGAGAATGATTAAGATCTTCCCCATCCAGCAGGAGTGAAGCAAGCAGTGTGTAAAATATAACATATAAAGACTGTATGCAGTATTTTTGTTTCAGTTGTCCAAACAACTCGCAGTATTCATGCCCTCGTTGCAATGTCCAGTACTGCTCCTCAAAATGTTACAAGCACCAAAATCACGCACAGTGTTCCGAGAGCTTTTACGAGGATATGATTAAGGAAGAGGTAAAGACGTCCATTTTTTTTTTTTTGCTAGTTAATATGCTTTTTCAAAAGTATTCTTAAAAATTATTGATTATTATACAGATTCAGCTCATTGTGAAAAATACACACTGGTGTATTACATTTAAAAAAATTTAGAACTAATGTTTATCCAGTACTGTAAGTTATAATTAATGTATGTATTGTGCATTTTCTGAATGTTTTTTGTAGTCTCAGTTTACTTAAATCTTCATGTCTAAATACACCAAAAGCTTTATCATTCTGTTATTCTGGTTTTGGTGATTCATCAATGTAGGTGTAATAAAAAATTAAAATTAAGTGGTTTGTCAAAGAGAAAAATGAATTAATGGGACACCTACCTATGTGGCATTACCAGAAATTCATGCATGCTCAAGAATGCTTGTAATGCTTTGCATAATTATGGGTTTTCTCAATATAGGGAATATAAATTGTTAACCTATCTTTGTAACACTAATATACCATCTTTGAAAATAAATTAATATTAATAATATACAGTGGACCCCCAAGTTTCATCCATAATTCATTCAAGAAGGCTGTTCAAGTGCCATTGCCGAACGAATTTGTTCCCATAAGGAATAATGTAAAGTAGGTTAGTCCGTTTCAGACCCCCAAAAATACACTTACAAAAGCACTTACAATATTACACTTAAATAATTGTTCGAGTTTTGAGGTGGTTGAAACTCGTGGTCCACTGTACTGTTAATCATAATAATAATATACAGTGGACCCCCGGATTTCGTCAATAATTCTTTCCAGAAGGCTGAGTGCCGTTACCAAACGAATTTGTTCCCACAAGGACGAATGTAAATTAGAGTAGTCCGTTTCAGACCCCCAAAAATACACTTACAAAAGCACTTACATAATTGTTCTAGTTGGGAGCAGTACGAAATCCGGGGGTCTACTGTATTATTTTTTTATTATTAGGATGTATAGGAATGTATAGGAACTTTTGAACCAAATGAGAGAGTAATTGTGGTAGGGGACCTAAATGCTAAAGTGGGAGAAACATGCAGAGAGGGTGTAGTAGGTAAGTTTGGGGTGCCAGGTGTAAATGATAATGGGAGCCCTTTGATTGAACTTTGTATAGAAAGGGGTTTAGTTATAGGTAATACATATTTTAAGAAAAAGAGGATAAATAAGTATACAAGATATGATGTAGGGCGTAATGACAGTAGTTTGTTGGACTATGTATTGATAGATAAAAGACTGTTGAGTAGACTTCAGGATGTACATGTTTATAGAGGGGCTACAGATATATCAGATCACTTTTTAGTTATAGCTACAGTGGGAGTAAAAGGTAGATGGGATACAAGGAAAATAGAATCAGTAAGTAAAAGAGAGGTGAAGGTTTATAAACTAAAAGAGGAGGCAGTTAGGGTAAGATATAAACAACTATTGGGCTAGTGAGAGTGTAGGCAATGGGGTCGAAAATGTATGGGGTAGATTTAAAAATGTAGTGTTAGAGTGTTCAGCAGAAGTTTGTGGTTACAGGCGAGTGGGTGCGGGAGGGAAGAGGAGCGATTGGTGGAATGATGATGTAAAGAGAGTAGTAAGGGAGAAAAGTTAGCATATGAGAGGTTTTTACAAAGTAGAAGTGATGCAAGGAGGGAAGAGTATATGGAGAGAAAAGAGAGGTTAAAAGAGTGGTGAAGCAATGTAAAAGAGAGCAGATGAGAGAGTGGGTGAGATGTTATCAGCAAATTTTTTGAAAATAAGAAAAAGTTTTGGAATGAGATTAATAAGTTGAGGAAGCCTAGAGAACAAATGGATTTGACAGTTAAAAATAGGAGAGGGGTTATTAAATGGAGAGTTAGAGGTATCGGGAAGATGGAGAGAATATTTTGAGGATTTGTTAAATGTTGATGAAGACAGGAAGCTGTGATTTCGTGTGTAGGGCAAGGAGGAATAATATCTTGTAGGAGTGTGGAAGAGCCAGTTGTGGGTGTAGGGAAGTTCGTGAGGCAGTGGGTAGAATGAAAGGGGTAAGGCAGCTGGGATTGATGGGATAAAGATAGAAATGTTAAAAGCAGGTGGGGATATAATTTTGGAGTGGTTGGTGCTATTATTTAATAAATGTATGGAAGAGGGTAAGGTACCTAGGGATTGGCAGAGAGTGTGTATTGTTCCTTTGTATAAAGGCAAAGGGGACAAAAGAGAGTGCAAAATTATAGGGAATAAGTCTGTTGAGTGTACCTGGTAAAGTGTATGGTAGAGTTATTATTGAAAGAATTAAGAGTAAAACAGAAAGCAGGATAGCAGATGAACAAGGGGCTTTAGGAAAGGTAGGGGTGTGTAGACCAAGTGTTTACAGTGAAACATATAGGTGAACAGTATTTGGATAAGGGTAAAGATGTTTTTGTGGCATTTATGGATTTGGAAAAGGCGTATGATAGGGTAGATAGGGAGGCAATGTGGCAGATGTTGCAGGTGTATGGAATAGGAGGAAGGTTACTGAAAGCAGTGAAGAGTTTTTATGAGGATAGTGTGGCTCAGGTTAGAGTGTGTAGGAGGGAAGGGGACTATTTCCCAGTAAAAGTGGGCCTTAGACAAGGATGTGTGATGTCACCGTGGTTGTTCAATATATTTATAGATGGGGTTGTAGAGAAGTGAATGCGAGGGTCTTGGCAAGAGGTGTTGGGCTAAAAGATAAAGAAGCAAATACAAAGTGGGAGTTGTCACAGTTGCTTTTTGCTGATGACACTGTGCTTTGGGAGATTCTGAAGAGAAGCTGCAGAGGTTGGTGGATGAATTTGGTAGGGTGTGTAAAAGAAGAAAATTGAAAGTGAATATAGGAAAGAGTAAGGTGATGAGGATAACAAAAAGAATAGGTGACGAAAGTTTGGATATCAGATTGGAGGGAGAGAGTATGGAGGAGGTGAATGTATTCAGATATTTGGGAGTGGACATGTCGGCGGATGGGTCTATGAAGGATGAGGTGAATCATAGAATTGATGAGGGAAAAGGGTGAGTGGAGCACTTCGGAGTCTGTGGAGACAAAGAACCTTGTCCATGGAAGTAAAGAGGGAATGTATGAGAGTATAGTTATACCAACGCTCTTATATGGGTGTGAAGCATGGGTGATGAATGTTGCAACGAGGAGAAGGCTGGAGGCAGTGGAGATGTCATGTCTGAGGTCAATGTGTGGTGTGAATATAATGCAGAGAATTCGGAGTTTGGAAATTAGGAGGAGGTGCGGGATTACCAAAACGATTGTCCAGAGAGCTGAGGAGGGGTTGTTGAGGTGGTTTGGACATGTAGAGAGAATGGAACGAGACAGAGTGACTTCGAGAGTGTATAAATCTGTAGTGGAGGGAAGGCGGGGTAGGGGTCGGCCTAGGAAAGGTTGGAGGGAGGGGGTAAAGGAAGTTTTGTGTGCGAGGGGCTTGGATTTCCAGCAAGCATGTGTGAGCGTATTTGATAGGAGTGAATGGAGGCATATGGTTTTTAATACTTGACGTGCTGTTGGAGTGTGAGCAAAGTAACATTTATGAAGGGATTCAGGGAAACCGGCAGGCCGGACTTGAGTTCTGGAGATGGGAAGTACAGTGCCGGCACTCTGAAGGAGGGGTGTAAATGTTGCAGTTTTATAACTGTAGTGTAAAGCACCCTTCTGGCAAGACAGTGATGGAGTGAATGATGATGAAAGTTTTTCTTTTTCGGGCCACCCTGCCTTGGTGGGAATCGGCCGATGTGTTAATAAAAAAAAAATAAAAAATATTACTATTATTTTTATTACTCATTGTTATTATTAATATTAATATTTTTACTGTTACTGTTATTATTACTATTACTTCTATCCCCACCTATCCAGGATATGTACTTATAAATAGTTCACTAAGCTGTTTTTTTTTTTTTTGTGCCAGGAGTTTCTCTAAGATAATATGTAGTATGAAGTATGTAGTGTCTACAATACCCTTAAATTTTCAATACCTCTTTATTATTTTACACTGGCTATTTTATATCAAGGCAGGATGAAGTAAAGAAAGAAAACATTCATTATTACTCATTCTTTAGCTGTCTTTCCAGAATTGCATGGACATCACCATTTAAATGATTCACCAACCTGTAGCATTCCTGCATATCAAAGTGCAGGAACTGTACTACTTACCTCCAGAACCCAAATCTAGTTAATCAGTATCTCCTAAACCTTTTCACGGATATTTCCTTGTTTACACTCCAACAATCCATCAAATCCTCAAAAAACACTTGTCTCCCTCTTTCCAGTTTAACAAGCTTGCATGTACTGTACATACCTCCTGGAGGCTTGTGCCTCTATTTCTCAAAAACCTTCACACCATCCTAAATATTCTTTAGATATTTCATGCATTTCCTTTCATCCACCCCAAATCTTCACTTCATTTTCTTTGCATAATATCAACACGAACATGACATCACTGCTTCATACCCATGCACAGCAACTTAGTGAGAACGGTTAGGTAGCATGTCTGTCATGATTAGCCGACAGGAGGATCAAGCCTCCAACCCTCTGGCATTGAATGACCCACACATGTTTAAGTGTTTCACAAAAATATTAAAAAAAATACCCATGCTTATGTGTTGGCACCACTCTACTTTGATATTTATTTCCTTCATGCATTCATTTATGAACTTTTCTTTCCACAGACTCTAACACATCAGCTACCTTCTTTTTTTCACCTGTTTTATGATTCATATCAGTTTTAATAGTCATCTGCTGATATTTCTCTGCAGAATCTCGCAAAAGCCTTGTGTCATCAGCAAACCGACACATTCCCACTTTATATCAGGTGAACTGCTGATTAAGTTAGTACCTCGTCCCAACACAATATTAAGTCTTTAAATTGGCAGTTTAAGAAATTATTTTGTGTACCATATTGTATAGTTAGTACATCACAAATGTTATAGGTCTTCTAGTATTTTTCTGCAATATTTTGTTTTTTTGTATGCTTAATAATTTCAAACATCTTTGTTGAATGCATATCCAACAAGTATCTTATTATGACAGCTTCGCAGTGGAACATTGTCAGAAGAATCACGTAAAAAAATGATGAGAATCCTTCATCGAATAAAGGCTGGAGATTCTGTTATGGGTGATGAGGAGGATGAACCTCTTGATTCAGATGATGATGAGGACTTGGCTGCTAGAATGGCAGGTACACATTAATCTCGTTTTTGTCATGTATTTCTTTGTCAGTGGTTAACCAAGCCTTTTGCAAATACGTACATACTCAACTTTATTTAATCCATTCCAGAAGTACTGTACATTCCATATGCACTTGTCTTGTGTGTACATATACAGTGGTACCTCGGCATATGAACAGCTCCCAACTCGAACAATTATGTAGGTGTATTTTTGTAAGTGTATTTTTGGGGGTCTGAAACGGATTAATCTAATTTACATTTATTAATTACATTTACTTGAACAGCCTTCTGGAACGAATTAAGCTCATAACCCGAGGTACCACTGTATTCTTATTCACAGTAATTGCATATCATGATTGTTTTTTTTTGTAATGACTATTTTCATAGTCATTATATACTTAAATTTTCAAGGGTTACCAGAAGTATTCAGCATTATAACTTTCATGGCAGCTCATTTCTCTCTTAAAGCGAGGAAAGTATTTAGTTATGTAGAACATAAAATTCCTACAAATTTATTAGTTAATCTATCAGACTAACTACTACCACTATTTTTTTTTTTTTAACACCAGCCATCTCCCACCGAGGTAGGGTGACCCAAAAAATAGGAGGAATAAATAACTACCACTATTATTTGTTAAATTTCTTATGCAGTGAATTTAATAATTTCTTGGTTATAGTGAGAGCATGAGAAGAATTCCATTCACTATGTGCATGCGTCTCCTAATAACAATTACTCGGTGGAGTGTACTGCAACAGCTGGAGGTTCCTTTGGGATTGCCATGTCTGTTAAATGACTAATTTAATGAAAGCTTCTCAAATTGACACTTTTTTTTTCATATACCACTAGCACTGCAGTGTATTGTTGACTGCACTACTGAGGCTGAAGTTGATATCTTGGCATGTCTGTCTGTCTGTCTGTCTCTCTCTCTCTCTCTCTCTTTTTTTTATGGTAATTTTTTTTGTGAAAAGCACAATGCCTGCATGATGATTTTGTTATGAATTGATGCAAATTCCAGTTGAGTAAAAGTATCTAAGGTGAAACCTATGTTAATTTACTTATGGTTCTCCTGCATCACAGTTCTTCAAGTTTCTCTATCAAAAATAAGTTTTAGAATTTTGCTTCAACTCCCATTATTCTACATTCCCTTTGTCTCTACATGGTTATAATTTTGCATTGGTGGGAGACAGCTGCTGTGTTAAAAAAATAAAAGAGGAATTTTCAAATAACATTTAGTGGAATATATTTTACAGTAATATTTTTCAGATGTGGATCTTAATGATAGCGATGCAATATGGAAAAAGCTCACTGAGGAGGAGCGACAAGAGTTTCGTGCGCTCATTGATAAGGGTGGTTTTGAAGACTTGATTCCTCCTTGGATTCCCTGGTGGGATCAACAAATACCAAAAGTGCAAGAGATCAGACCCGGAAGTCAATCTTCTCCAGAATACGCTGTTGGATGTCCCGAGATAATTGAAGTTCCCTTGCTTAGTGAACTGACGGTAAGAATTCACACACTTGGTTATCCAACTGAATTTTGTATGACTAATTATAAAGATTCACTACTTAGGGTTATTGCTGTGGATCTTGCTTAATTCTCTTAGGGTTATTGCTGTGGATCTTGCTTAATTCTCTTAGGTTATTGCTGTGGATCTTGCTTAATTCTCTTAGGGTTATTGCTGTGGATCTTGCTTAATTCTCTTAGGGTTATTGCTGTGGATCTTGCTTAATTCTCTTAGGGTTATTGCTGTGGATCTTGCTTAATTCTCTTAGGGTTATTGCTGTGGATCTTGCTTAATTCACATATTCAAAATTTTTCCTCAATGCCCATCCCTACCAAGAAAGGGTGACCTAAAACACATTCACATTATTTATTCAGTTGCTGTCTTGCCAGAAGTGTGCAGTGAGGCGAGCCACCACTCCCATGAGCCCACCTAGGGAGGGAAAGGTGCCAGAGCCAAAGCTTGCCAACACCTGCAGCTCACAAGACTGCCATTCCCATGAGATCCCCTTGGGGGGCGGGAAAGATGGCAGACCAGAGGCCTAGCTTCTCCCTATGAGCCCTGTGAGGGTGGGGAATGTGGCTAGGCCTGGGGACAGTTGGTCCCAGAAGATGAGGAGGTACTTGTACCTCCTCCCATGGGAGACATAAGTCTCACGACACTCCCAAGACAGGGAGACAAGGCTGGGTTACCATCTGGAAAAGACCCGGGCCAGAAGAGTACCGGCAAGTCAAGAACAACAACAAGTGTGCAGACATCACAGTTCAGCTTACCCTGAGACTGTAATGTTCCCAACTCTGCTCTTTCCACTTCCAGGACTCGAGTCTGGCTAACTGGTTTCTAAAAGAACTGTTCTTTATTATCTAATTATATTTGAAACATTTAGAGATTAGTCTTTTGTACTTCATCAACAAAAGTTCTGTTCATTGAAAAGTTTGAATGGCCTACCAATAAAACGAATAATGAAATTTGATCTTATTTTATCTTTATTTTAAATTTCTTTATAGTATGTCTTTGAATGGTATTCCCATGAGAAGTATTGCATATTAATTTTATTTATATTCTGATCCTCAACAATGAAATTGAAAAAGAATTATCAGAAAATAAAGAAGTCTGATTTTAGCCTTTTTGCCTGGTGCATCATCTTTGTTGCGGTCAAAGTCACAGGAATAAGTGACTGTGACTAGTTCATTTCAAGCAACCACACTATCAATGTTGCCATTTCTTCCTAGTAAGATGCTGGAGTAACGAGTTTTGTCTGCAAATTATTGTTCTTATGGCTGGAACAAGTGTAGAAGCCTTCAAGAGGAAACTGGACAAGTAACTTCACCAGGTGCCAGATCAACTAGTGTGTGATGGATATGTGGAGCATTGGGCCTCCAGCAGCAACAGCCTGGTTGACCAGGCAAGCACCAGACGAGCCTGGACCATGGCCAGGCTCCGAGAGTAGTGAAACTCAAAACTTTTCAAAGGTATATCAAAGATATTCTTGGAGACAGAATCTGTATTGCCAGATACAGTAGGTTGCTTTCTTGATGCCATAATGGAATTCACCCTTCAGTAATACTGAACTGAATCATCACATAAGCAGCTTGTAAAGAAACACTCTTAGATAAACACACAATAGCATATAAACTAAGCATGAAAACATGGAGTGAAGTGGTTACTTTGCACTGCAATGAAATATTGACGTGCTTTTAAGCATGTCAAAAAATTCACTCGGAAATGTTTACATTGCATTTACTGTATATATTCTATCTTGTACCTAAAATAAGATACAATACAATTTGGACTAGCCTAGTATATGTTGTCCCCTCAAGGGAGGTTCCTTGATGCTGGTGAGGGGCTCTTGATCTAGGGCTTAGATCTGTGCTTCAGTTCCCTGAATTGAGCCTGAATGCTTTCCAAATGGCTCCCCTCTCCCCACAGGTTCTGTATAATCCCTATGGGTTTAGCGTTCCCAATAATAATAATATGTTGTCAATAAAATAATACTTTCATGCCTCATATTCTTTTTTTACAGAAAGTTACACCTTCACCTTGTATTCCATATAACATCTTGAATGTATTGACTGCGTATGCATGGACAGTGCGTCTCTTCAATGGAGACCATCAGGAGAGCAGTTTAGATGCTACTGAAGCTGTGCTTTCATTGTCGGCAGTATTAGCAGCTAATGCAAACTTTCAGGAAGCGGCAATTGCAGTTGAGAGTCCTAAAATGGAAGCACAGAATGTAAGCCAATTTTCATTTTTTTTTCTTGATTGCTTAAAAAGTACAGTGGACCCCCGGTTTTCGTGATTTTTTCGTTCCAGAATGCTGTTCAAGTGCCATTTCCAAACAAATTTATTCCCATAAGGAATAATGTAAAGTAGACTAGTCCTTTTAGACCCCCAAAAATACACTTACAAAAGCATTTAAAAAATACACTTACATAAAAGGGCGAGTTTGGAGCAGGACGAACACCGGGGGTCCACTGGTTCACATTCACCTTAATTTATATTTCAATTTTTTGTTTTATTTGATGTTTTCTCTCACCCCATTGAATATATTGTAGGATTTCCTTGGTTCATAATTCATTTTATTTCCTCAGCTCATCATACCTTGTTACAGTCCTCGCCTATTTTTTTTTTTTCAACAAGTCGGCCGTCTCCCACCGAGGCAGGGTGGCCCAAAAAGAAAGAAAATCCCCAAAAAAAAGAAAATACTTTCATCATCATTCATCATCATTTGCCTATTTATCCATGAATAATCTGTTAGAACAAGCATGAGGATAAATTATACAGGATTTCTATACTGCTTCAAATAATTTCAGCATCCTTGGTTAATGGAGAGTGAAGAGTTTGCCTGTACCGTTAGGAATGATGTATTGAAGATTCTTCAAGGGCCAGTAGCTAATGACCAAACTTTTTATGTGAGGGCAGCCCTATCTGAAATTCACGTTCTTTTACATACCTCCAAAGCAAATCTTTCAAAGAAGAAAAACCTGCAGGTGGTGTATCATGCATTTTTATTTGTTTTTATATAGATTTAAGTATTCACTATAGTGTAACCTAATTAAGCTGTTCCCTAAAGATCCATATTTTTTCAATCTATTTTTTTCTGCAAATATAGAATGAATCCTAGCTAACAATGGACAGTGATCCTGCTCACTCTTATTAAGTTATGATGGCTAGTGGTCTTATGTGTACACTTGTACATCCCTAGAGCTTAAAACCACAGTAGTTATTCAGTTAATATACTAAGGGGTTACCCATGTATCTAAACAACTACGTATATCAAAAACTAACTAATGTGAAACCAGGTACAGTGGACCCCGACTAACGAAATTAATCCGTTCCAGGAGCTATTTCTCAACACGAACCTTTCAGTAATTCAACCCTTATTTCCCTAAGAAATAATGTAAATACAATTAATCCGTTCCACAAAAAAATATTCACCAAAAATATAATATAAATAACATTTACTTACCTTTATTGAAGAGACTTGCAGGCATCTGGAAGATAGGGAGGATGACAGGGGCAGGGTGTTAGTGGTTGGAAGGGGAATCCCCCTCCAAAAGGACTTCAGGTAACAAGTCTCTCTCTGGGGTTACTTCCTTCTTGGTCTTTTAATGCCACTAGGACCAGCTTGAGAGTCACTAGACCCCTGCCTGGTGAAATAACTGTCCACAGTCTTCTGTTTCTGGCGACTCTTTAATACTTTCCTGAAGTACAACATGGCTCTGTCACTGAAGTGGTTGCACAGAAGGCTCATTTCAGCTTGCTCAGGGTGGTGTTTTTCAACAAATGTCTGCAACTCATTCCACTTTGTACACATCTCCTTAAGCACTGAAGAAGACACCTCCTTCTCTCTCTCTCCCTCCTCCTGTGAAGCAATAACCTCAACTGTGGTCTGTTGCTGTTCCAGATGAAGCTCTTGTGGCTCTTCAGTTGTTAGCTCTACCCTGTGCTCCTCCACCAACTCTTCCACATCCTCACCACTCACCTCCACAACATCTACCACAACAGGCACAGGGTCGTCAGGGTCAGCCTCAAATTCTTCAAAATCCCTCTTTTCAACACAATCCGGCCACAGTGGTCTCCAAGCAGAGTTCAAAGTCCTGGAAGTCACTTCCTCCCAAGCCTTACCTATAAGGCCTATGCAATGCACGATATTGAAGTGATCTTTCCAGAACTCTCTTAGGGTCAATTCAGAGTCATTGGTCACATTAAAGCACTTCTGAAACACTGCTTTGATGTACAGTTTCTTGAAGTTTGCAATGACCTGCTGGTCCATGGGCTGGATGAGAGGAGTGGTGTTAGGAGGCAAGAACTTCACTCTGATGAAATTGAAGTTGTCAGGCAACAACTCTTCCAAGTTGTGAGGATGAGCAGGAGCATTGTCCAGTACCAGGAGGCACTTGAGTCCCAATTTCTTTTCCAGGAGGGATTTCTTCACACTAGGGCCAAACACTCCAGTTAACCATTCCTTGAAAATCTCCATAGTGACCCATGCCTTGGTGTTAGCCTTCCAATGCACACACAATTTATTCTTGTTAACACTGTGTTTCTTGAAGCCTCTGGGATTTTCTGAGTGATACACCAGTAAAGGCTTCACTTTAAAATCACCACTGGCATTGGCACACATCATAAGAGTTAGCCTGT